>SEYY01019800.1:260000-272500 GCA_009176605.1 Armadillidium nasatum
ATATTTTCCGATACCGGTATCGGTATCGGTATCGGCAAAATTTTTGGATAAGAGTAAAGTATCGGTATCGGTATCGGTATCGGTAGTAGTATCGGCATATTTTCCGATACCGATACCGGTATTGGTATCGGTATCGGTATCTGGTAATTTTTAGGTATCGGTATCGGTATCGGTATCGGTAAAAATTTTGGTATCGCTCCATCCCTAATATATATATATATATATATATATATATATATATATATATATATATATATATATATATATATATATATATATATATATATATATATATATATATATATATATATATATATATATATATATATATATATATATATATATATATATATATATATATATATATATGCAATAAGAGCTGTCGGAGATTTTATATAAATTTAAAATTTCTTCGTCTTTGTCTCCAACACTTTGCTTCCAGACTTAACCTCCATTTCAATCTTATATGTACTTTGCTAATATATTTGGAACGAATATTCCTTATCTAGTTTTTAAACTTTCTTTGACTTATGCTCTATTGAACGCTGTTGTAGCGGTACACTTTGGTCTTTAGGTTAGCTCTGCTATTGATTCCATCCATATCTGGTGGAATTTAGCAGGACTCTGGACCTTTACTCACAATTATATATATATATATATATATATATATATATATATATATATATATATATATATAATATATATATATATATATATATATATATATATATATATATATAAGATTGATAAAGCACCAACATCACGTAGTAAAGTTAAAAAGATCAATTTGAAAGTACAGAAGTTAATGTCTTTTTTGCTATTGATCTCATTCTATCTAAATGACGCAAGGGAAACACTTCTTACAAGGGTGGATGAGACTCTTGTGCAATTGAAAGATTGAAAACAAAAAAAAATTTCAATCTAAACAGAACTCTCAGCTTCTTTAGTATAGCCCCATATCCGATGAGACATAAGGTTTCTAAGATTTTTTTTTGTTTATATTAATTAAGCACAAAAATATTTATATTTTCAACAGGAAAGACGGGGAACCATAAAACGAGAAATAAAAATTTAATGTCTTAGAGAAAGAGATTTATAGTAGGTGGCTTTTCAAAAAGAGTTCAAAATCTCAAGGGTGAGACAATTCCACATTGAAATTTTATTCGCATCAGCCAGAATAGGATCTTAAAGATAAAGACAAGATATAAATCTAGATGCAAAAGGGAGAGCAGAAAAATGAAAGGTCGAGTCAACGGCATATGAATGGACAAAGCTAGATGAGCAGCTAAGATCGTTAATGAAAAATCGAATAACAGCTTTGGACCAGGAAATGAAGTGAAAAGAAAAAAGATAACCTGCCAAGCGATCTGGAAAACAATATTAACAGGAAAGCAAGAAACACCAACACTCCGGTAACACGTTTTGTAAATCTTGAATCTCCAAACATTGATGTTCTGTGGCTTAAAATCTTTCTTCCTACCACTTCAAAAATCTTCTGTTTCTGCTACTGTTCTACCAATAAAATAGATTTTTCTACATTTTTTGAATACTTAACTACTTCTCACGAGACTGTTACATCTTCATATCCAAATAATGAGGTCTTCTATTTAGGGGATTTCAATGTATACAATATTGAATGGTTGGGTCCTCCCATACTGATTCAGGAGGGAAGGAGGCCGAATCATTCAGTATTCTCAACGATCTGGAGCAACTGATTAAAGAACCAACACACATTTCGAATCGTCCCAACCCATTTTTAAATACTCTCGACTTATGTTTCACTACTAGTTCTTCTCTCTATAAACACGCTGTCCTTGCACCTATTGGTAAATCTGACTACAACCTAATTACTCTTAATTTTCAATCCTTCTCTCCAACTGCTCCACACTGCCCTAGGCGTATCTTCTGGCACTTTGATCGGGCTGACTGGGGGCCCTTGC
The DNA here is from genome assembly GCA_009176605.1 of Armadillidium nasatum. Taxonomy (NCBI): domain Eukaryota; kingdom Metazoa; phylum Arthropoda; class Malacostraca; order Isopoda; family Armadillidiidae; genus Armadillidium; species Armadillidium nasatum. The sequence goes on from SEYY01019800.1 coordinate 261,941, forward strand.
GTTGCTTCTATGCTAACTATCCTTGGATGGACTGCTTTATCTCTGAAGACAATTCGGTTTCTGCCGACAAGGTGGGAGCTGTAATTGTTGATGAGATGAGCAGGTTCATCCCTTCTTCGTCTAAATATTTCTGTCCTCAAAATCCATGGTTCGATCGCGCTTGCTCTCTTGCAATTCAGGCTAGAGACATCGCTTATCAAGAGTGGAAAAATTTTCCTTCTCCTATCACTTTTCTGGCTTCTTGCCAAAAACATCTCTACAGCAACTTCTGTAAATCCTCCTTTCATCCTCATGTCCGGTCTAATGGCTCTGTTGATAACACTCCTACTGAAAAGGCTAATCTCTTCGGCCTCCTGTTTTCTTCTAATTCAACCCTGGTCGTCTCCGGAACCCTTTTCCTACTTTTTATCCCCTAAGATGTCCCATGCCTTTACCAGTGATTACATTTGATCAGGTGCATGGGCTTCTGAAATCTATGAACGTTAGGAAGGCAAGCGGCCGGATGGCATTCCTCCCCGAGTTTTAAATAAATCCCATTTTATATCCATCCGTCGTTCAACTTTTCTCTCTTTGCCTCAATACTAGTACTTTTCCTCAGTGTTGGAAGCGAGCATTAGTCCAACCTATTCCGGGAAAGAGTAACCGCTCTGATCTTTCTAACTATCGCCCTATAGTTCTCACTTGTATTCTGTCTAAGATCTTTGAAACTCTTCTCAACTCTCATTTCTTAGATCATCTGGAATCTCATTCTCTTCTTTCTGATCATCAGTATGGCTTTCGGCGCTCGAGGTCTACTGGTGGTATACTTTTCTGTCTCACAAATCTATGGTCTTCTGCCCTTAGGGACCATGGAGAGACTTGTGTGGTAGCACTTGACATATCCATAGCATTTGACCGTATGTGGCATGCATCACTGCTCTCCAAGCTCTCCTTCTTCCTCTTTGCTTACTTATGTCTAGCTTTCTTTCTAATCGTTTCATTTCGACTGTTGTTGATGGTGCGACTTCTTCTTCCTTCTCTGTCAATAGTGGGGTTCCTCATGGCTCTGTCTTGTCTCCTATTCAATTCCTACTTTTCATTAATGATCTTCTTAGTTGCTTATCTAACCCTATCCATTCAAATGCCGATGACTCTACCCTCAATTCTTCTACTCATTTAAAATCTGCTCCCTCCTTTTCATCTAGATTTGCCTCTCGTCTTCATCTTTCCGATTCCATTCTTGCAGATTTGGATAGTATTTCCCAGTGGGGTCGGCTCAACCTTGTGAAATTCAACTCTTTAAAAACTCAACTTCTAGAAATCTCCCACTCAAAGACACCTCCTAACTTTTCTATGTCTTTCGACGTTCTCCTGTCTCTTCGGTTGACAATATTAATATTCTTGGCTTTTACATAAACAAAAACATGTCTTGGCAACCTCACATCACAATGGCTGCTAGGGCGGCCTCAAATAAGCTGGGAGTTCTGTTTAAATTGCGAGAATTTTTTTTTTCTTCTCAGTTACTCCAATTATGCAAGGTCCTCATCCGACCTTATATGGAGTACTGTTCTCCTATCTGGGGTGGCTCAGGTTTCACCCGTCTTTTGGATAGAGTTGAGTCAAAGGCTAAAAGACTTATAAACTGTTCTGCTCTTACAAATTCACTTGACCCTTTATCTATGCGACGTGACGTTGGTGCCCTTTCTCTTTTCTATAAGTACTACAGAGGCAAATGCTCGAGGGAACTATCCACTCGCATACCTCCACCTTTATAGCTTCCTCGTAGCACAAGGGGTGTATTGTCTGCACATAAATTTTGGGTGGACATTGGCAACTCCAGGCTTGCTCGCTGTGGTGCCTCCTTCTTTCCAGCCACCTCTGTTTTGTGGAATACTCTTCCAGCTTCTGTGTTTCCTGCTGAATTTAATCTCCATTGCTTTTATGGCCCACGTCTTTGCTCACTTGCGGAATTTGCGTTAGGTGGGGCTTGTGGGGTTGTTTTATCTCTTCTATTGTTCTAGCACCCCCTCCTTGAATAGAGCTTTTTCCGTGAGTGGTGGTGATGTTTAAAAAAAAACATAAACAATAGCTGACACAGAATGATTAGAAAACTAGAGGTAAGATAAGAAAGAGAAATATAACACGTATAATAGGAGAGCTCTTAGGGCGGTGACACATTCCAAACTCAGTTAGTTTACTTAGATAAGTCAACTGCCATCACACAAAGTCTACCTTATTCCCTATAAAGCCAGAACACCATAAAGATGTGATACATGGAAAAGTATATATCCAGTAAACCTCTGGTGCCGAAAGTTATATTGATGATCTTAGAAGTTGTACAATTCCATATGATTCAGATGTATTGTGAAATGTTTCAAATATCATAGAATACAAGGAAAAACTATTGGGCTGAACACTGAACACTGAAAGAAAGTGCTAGTATCGAGGCATAGATGGTAAAGCAGAACGAGATACAAAGCTAGTTCAAAACTACATTTTCTTAAAACTCAGGGAGGTATGCTTCCCCTGTTAGCCTTCCTAACGTTCATTGATTGCATAGTCAATGAATCACTTATTATCAAATGAAATCAAATTCAAAAAACTTTTATTCAGATTAAAAGAAATCTTTACTATATTGATCAAACTTAAAATTAAAAATATATATTTTTAACATTCTTTTTTTCTTTTCAACTGGCTTCTGGGGTGACGAATTCGTCCTTTGAGCAAAAATTTTGTATCGAACATTCTAAATTCACATACAAAAGTAAATATGTTTTAATTCGAAACATATATTCAAGCTTATCAAATCTATTTTGTTTAAATAATAGTAAGTAGGATAGTATTAACAGTAAAGAGTATAATAATAATAATAATAATAATAATAATAATAATAATAATAATAATAATAATAATAATAATAATAATAATAATAATAATAATAATAATAATAATAATAATAATAATAATAATAATAATAATAACAATAATAATAATAATATTACCAATAATAAGGAAAATAATTATAATACAAAAAATAACAATAACTATCAATAAAAAGAACAACAACACAGAGTATTAATAATAATAATAATAATAATAATAATAATAATAATAATAATAATAATAATAATAATAATAATAATAATATCAATTGAAATTTCACTTCCAATATTCCAGAAGATTTTTTTCTTTTTTGTATCTCGTTCTTCTATTTGCTGACCGGTTTCGTCCGCCAACTTCGAATATCATCAGAGCTTGGATTCTAGAAGATGAATGATTAATTTTAAGATGTTAAGCCAGAAGTTATTTAATATTATAAATTTTGGAAAATTAATAATAAAGTTAAGTACTTAATTTTTTAGCTTTACATAAGGAGTTCTGAATTTAGAATGATAAGGGTAAACGCTGGTATGTCCCATATGTCAATCAATCAATAGCGTAACCAATAAATGTTGACGTTCAGTCAGACTCAGGTAAGTAAATTGGCACATTATGGTAACTAACTGAAGGAGCATCAGCCTTCTTTTTAAATGATATTTTGAGGATTTCATTATTAATTTTGTTGAGAAGAAATCTTAAAGTTTGGAAGAAGCTAACTGAACGTCGACGCTTATTGGTTACGTGATTGATTGATTGTCAGATTCTAAATTCTGAACTCATAATGTGAAGCTCAATAATTAAATACCTAACTTTCTTAATATTTCAAAATGTATCATATTAATTAACTTTTGGCTTAACATCTTAAAATTAATCATTCATCTTCTAGAATCCAAACTTTAATGATGTCCGAAGTTGGCGGACGAAACCGGTCAGCAAATAAAGCATCGAGACAAAAACCAAAAAAATCTTCTGGAAAATTGAAAGCGAAATTTTAACTGATATTAAAATAAAGCTCAAGAACTTCTGAAATAATAATAATAAAAATAATAATAATAATAATAATAATAATAATAATAATAATAATAATAATAATAATAATAATAATAATAATAATAATAATAATAATAATAATACAAAATTAAGATAATGAATTTCAGCAAAAAAGATGATTGCGATAGTAATAATCACAATCACTACTTTCACCATCATTATCACTATTAATTGTAACTAATACTTAAAAAGAAAATGCGTACCTAAATATTCTTTAGTATTTCAATAATAAGTATTTTTTAATGGCTTTCCTAAAAGACATTACAGTGAGTGATCGCTGATGGTTTTTTTATAGGGAGACTATTCTACTCAAAGATACCCTTGTATGAGATGACTCTCCGAGATTTAATTAGAAAGTATTTTGCTTCGTCTATTGTAAAATATTTTGTGATACAGAGATTGGTAGTTATCACAGTTTGGTTCAATATTATAAGGTTGGTTAAAAGTCGATTCGCATTTATGACTTTAAAGATGTGGCTGCTTAAAGAGAGAGTATAGATATCCTAAATTTTCATTATAGATTAATTTTTAAAAAGTGGGGTTGTATGTTCATAGTAATCACGCAATCCAGATAATATAAGAATTATCTTTTTCTGCATAGTTACCATAGGTTGTAACAAGTACTCACTTGCACAACTCCATATTGATAGACAAAAGTATATGGGAATAGACAAGACTGTAACAAAGGTTTTTTAAAATATATTTGGGAAGAGATTATTTAATGTTTAGGAATGCATTGATTGCATAGATATCTTACTGACAAGACTATTGATATGTTCTTTGAAAGTGAGATTTTCATCGAAGGAAAAATATAATAATTTTGCAAACCTTGTTCGATTAATTGTTATATTTTTTGCTTTAACTTTAAGCTGCAAAAGTTTTTTTTAAATTTGTTAGTACCAGATAATGTGCTTTATATAAGTGAGTTGTTTGCCTGCACCCATGTTATTATGTTTTTAAAACATTGTTTATTTTAGAATAATATTAAAAATAATAATAATAATAATAATAATAATAATAATAATAATAATAATAATAATAATAATAATAATAATAATAATAATAATAATAATAATAATAATACAAATAAGAATAATACAAATAATAATAATAATTATAATAATGAAAATATAAGCAAACGACTTTTAACATCCATTTTTTATCAATCTCTTTATTAAAGTATAACTGTATTTTATTTTAATATTGCTAAATTGGAATCTCTCTTATAAATAATATTTCTCACCTTGTGCTCCAGAGTAAATCGATAATTTGATTGTTCATAAGGTTTCCAATTGTAACTAAGGAAATTAAAAGACAACAAACCTTAAAAGTGTATATATATATATATATATATATATATATATATAATATATATATATATATATATATATATATATATATATAATATATATATAATATATATATATATAATATATATATATATATATATATATATATATATATATATATATATATATATATATATATATATATATATATATATATATATATATATATATATAATATATATATATATATATATATATATTATATATATATATATATATATATATATATATATATATATATATATATATATATATTATATGGCATTTCATTATTTGAAAATTCGAATTTGGATTTTAATATTTTTGGAGTTTTCTAGTTTCGGTTTTAAAATTCTCTCAAAAAACTTTATGAAAAAAATATTGTGATCGAATGTCAGTTTTGGATAGTGCATGATAAGTCTACTTAAAATCGTTATACAAAGAATATAATATATATATATATATATATATATATATATATATATATATATATATATATATATATATATATATATATATATATATATATATATATAATATATATATATATATTATATATATATATATATATATATATATATATATATATATATATATATTATATATATATATATATTATATATATTTATATTATATTCTTTCATTAAAAATTCGAATATATAATCGTTATATACAAAGAATAAAACTTGATCACTCCACTGCTGTGAAAAACAAATGACAAAAATCCAAGAGGTAACGAAATAATATTTCTAACCCTTTGAAGTTCTTTATATAATAAATGTATGAGAAGATATACAACATGCGCTCTTAAATAAATTAGTAACACTTAATGTGTAGTAGACACGCATTTCTTTCTTTTTGAATAATTTATTCTCTTTAATTATCAAAACTCCAATATATATATATATATATATATATATTATATAATATATATATATATATATATATATATATTATATATATAATATATATATATATATATATATATATATATATATATATATTTCCTCTGGTGGGCAGAGGCCAGAGGTCTACCAATATCCACCAGAGTTCGTCAATGTCAATGTCGAAATTCTTGTCGTTAATTAATCACATGTTCCGATGCACGGCTTTTAAAAGTGTGGAAGTCAAAGGAAGTTGGAAAAATAGACAAGATCAGTGTGTTCTAGACTTGACCAGTAGAGTACATGTAAGATAGAGCATAACGGTTAAGTCTGGGGTCGGACAGTTGGACAGAGAAAGAATGAGACCATGTAGTAAGTCGTGTCACATGAGCCCTTCTCAATGGAGAAAGTATGTGACTTGAGAGTTCAGAAGAGGAATGTTCGTTGTAGCAGCGATAGTATAGAGAGAGTGATGCAATAAGTCAACGGGCAGAAAGAGAGTGGTGGGAATTTGTGAGAGCGGGAAAGTTGATGAAAAGAAAAACCCTAGACTCTACCTTCTCAAGGAGAGCTGTATGATTGGAACCACTCCAGATGTGTGAAGCATACTCCATACGGGGGCGAACAACAAGCAACTGCTGTTGTGTGAAGAAATTACAAAGGCGCCTCAGAAAACCCAACCTCCCAGAAGTTTGTTTAGAAAGAGAAGTAATGTGATCTTTCCCAAAAAGATCAAGAGAAAAAGATTCACCGAAAATATTAAGAACAAATGTTTGTTAGTGTTGTGTGTTTTCGAAGAAGATGTTATATTTGTTTGGAAGGTTATGACGAGTAGAAAGATGGAGAAATTAGTTTTTGAGCCATTGAAAGCAACCAACGTTTTCTCTGCCCCAGTTTGAAATACGAGAAAGATCAGAGGTCAGTTGCCCTAAGGCCACATTACTTTATTATAATCAAACTTGCTCCCAAGATGTTGAGAGGGTCGTCTTTTAAACTGAAGGACTAGTGAAGGGTGAAGTCATCTCATAGAAGTGGATAGGTGATAAAGAAATAGGGAGAAGGTCATTAATGAAAGGTAGAAAAAAAGTTGGAGGTAGGACGGATTCCTGAGGAACACCACTATTTACAGAGTTAAAGGAAGAACGGTGGCCGTCTACAACAACTGCTATAGAACGACCGGAAAGGAAATCAGAGAGGAGGTCGCAGAGAGAAGGATTGATTCCTAAATAGGGAAGTTTGGAAATTAAAGCTTTTTGCCAGACTCTATCGAAAACTTTCGATATGTCCAGCGACACAGCGAAAGATTTACCGAAACAGCGAAGAGCGGACGACCAAAAGTCAAAAAGAAGGGAAAGAATATCAGTAAAGCGTTCTTTACTAAATCCGTACTGGCGATTAGATATGTCTAGAAGAATTGAAGTGCTTCCAAATCTTCTTGTTTAGGGTAGATTCGAAAACTTTAGACAGAACGGATGAACAAGATGAATGAGCCCACGTTTCCAGCAAAAAGGAAAATTAGACTTGGAAAGACATAGACGAAATAGTTTACCAAGGTAGGGTGCAAGCTCTGAAGCACAAATTTTGAGAACCTCATGAGGAATACCGTCAGGGCCGTGCGACTTCTTGGTATAAAACTCAGAGTGAGTAGAAAGACATCTTTAGAAGAAATTATAATATTTGTCATAACTGAGTTGGAAGTGGTTGAAGGAGGAGGAATAGCTCCGGAATCATCTAAGGTAGAGTTAGAGGCAAAAGTTTAAGCGAAAAGTTCAGCATTAGTAGAAGGTAAAACGGCAGTTGTGCTGTTAGAAAATACTAGAGAAGAAAAAGAGTAAGAAACAAAGATACAATTGACATTTTTTTGCAAAATGCCAGAAAGGGTGAGAGGAAGAGGAAAAAAGTCTTTGGTGTTATGAAGAATAATAGATTTAGACCAATTCAAGGTTGAAATATAAGTTGAATGAGTTTCTGGGATTTGAAGACGACAGTAATGTCTGAAGGCAGTATCCCTGCGGCGGATAGCACGAGAGAAAATAGAGTTAGCCAATGTTTTTTGGATTTATTAGAAGGGAAAAGATAACGGAATGTACGTCTTCATGCCGGAGGTAATCACCTCGGTTATGTGCCCAGCACATTCCGAGAGACCCCCCCAACGGAGGCAAAAATCATTCCATGAGAAATTAGAAAAGCGCAACCTCAAGTCAGACAAGTTAATAGCACCAAAGAGCTAGAAACGTCACCTCGCCGAAGGCGGGGGCCACCTATATATATATATATATATATATATATATATTATATATATATAATATATATATATATATATATATATATATATATATATATAGCTTAGGGGAATATTTATTTTCACGGCAACCCATAAAAAGATAGTTGTATAAATGAGATTATCAGAGTTTCAGCTCGATTGGATGACGTTAAGACCGGCTTCATTAGCCCTAAAATATTAAAACTGCTATTTAAAAAAAATCGTGAGATTTCAGTTTTGAAATTAGAATGGTTTATCCTAGGAATGTGTCTTTTTTTAGTTTTGTAGAATTTTCATACCTTAAATTTTAACTCCAACTTGTTTGACAAACTACAGATCGTAGGATATTGACTTTTTCGAAGACCGATAATGTTCCGGAACTGGAAAGTTGTTTTTTAGCATAAAAAAATTTTTGAAAATTGGCTTAAGTTGATGATTTGCTATTTTTTAAAATGTTTCTCTACTATTTTTGAGTTCTTTAGCATCAAAGAGTTCAAGTAGGATACCTTTTTAAAAACAATAGATTTTCAACCAGGAAAGTGAATGGAAGGATTGAGAGAGATAGGGGAGGGAGGAAGGGGAGGAAAGAAAAAAGGAAGAAAACATTGATAAACGAACCAGTTATTTATTATAATCAAGCAATAATGAATTTAAAACACTGTATTTAATTATTGCCAAAATAATCTTTAGAAACAGCAAGTAGTAACATCAGAACAGGTTTTATGTCTAAATTAAATATTAATTATAAATTAATAATAATATATATTAATAATAATAATAATAATAATAATAATAATAATAATAATAATAATAATAATAATATATAATAATAATAATAAAAATAATAATAATAATGATAATAATAATTATAATAATAGGTAGCTTTGTCAGGTTGAGTCACTAGAATCAAGTAGGTGGTAGAGTTTTTTGAGAGGGTGAATTTCAATGTTAAAGCTTTTGAAGAAGTTGAATGTTAGTGCTGTAATAAAGTAATCGACTTCTTTGTCCAAAACAGAATGAGCTTCTTTCAAAGCGATTTTGGCTTTAACTATCCTATCGTCTTCTAAGTTTTCTTCATCAAGCTAGATGAGCTTTTTTTATCTTAACATCATAATCATCACCATCATCACTGTTTTGCTTAAAAGACGATAGTTTTACAGCCATGGTTCTTTTGATTCGTTTGTCTAAATTTTTATCCAAAAAAGGGAAACCAACTTGCTCTTCAACCTCCTTGAAAAAAGGTTGACAAATGAACGGTAGTGACAAAAAAAATACCTCAAATAATTTAATAGTCTAGACAAAGCCACCTTTGTCTATTTTCCCTCAATTTTTTTTTCGTAATTAATTGAGGTTTCAAATTACTCTAAACCTTGGTTGGGGTTCATGTAGCTTTAGGAGCATTAATATGAATAAACAAATACTTTTGAGGACATCTATCTCGGAGTCACTTGAAGAAAATTGATCTCTGAAAAGGAAAATTTTTAAGGAGTAAATTGGTTTTGCCATCCACCTGGCGCGATGCGTGGAATGTGCCCTAAAAGTATCAAATGCAACTGTAAAAATTCTATGTAATCTTCTCTCTGCTGATGCTGTGGTTTTGTAACTGAGCTGAAAGAAAACTAGAAATTTGTAAGAGATCATTTACATTTATTTTAAATTTGACCTGTTCTTCATCAAGACCAGTATTATATACTGGTCTTGATGATGGTGATGATAATGATGATGATGATGATGATGATGATTATAATATATATATATATATATATATATATATTATATACTATATATATATATATAATATATATATATATATATATATATATATTTCAATTTTGGACCACCCCTTCTGAAATGTTTTAAAACTGTCAGACTGAGGGTTAGTAGCTGAACTCATTATTCAATCAAAAACTGCCTTCAGTATTACCTCTGAAATGTATTAGCGACATGCCATGTATAAAAGATCTTTTTCAAATAATTATTCTAATAGAACACAGATTCCTATCAAACAATCAGTATTAACAGAAGTAGTGTCAAAACGCATTGTTATAATATATAATATAAAGAACATTTCTCAACCGTTTTTCATCATCACAACTTATTAAAACTGTCAACCTCTCTACATTTTCTTTATTCAATTTATATGGGAGCAATTTCTCAAATCAATGTTGGATAACAT
>SEYY01019800.1:277500-280000 GCA_009176605.1 Armadillidium nasatum
AATACGAAAGAAAAACAACTTGTCCGATTTCATTGTTTCATTTTAAAAATAGGAATGCGGGGTTATATGATAAAAGGCCCATTTTAACAGTATTAGTTATTATATTTAAAGGGACACATTTAGTTCAATGGGAGCGTTAAATTCTTAAGTTAATGACTATTTTAAATATTCTAGTAACTAAAAGGGTAATTCTACCTCTTATAATGAGGCTGATATATCTACTCTAATATCTAGCTTTTTAGAGAAAATAGAATGCTCATCTACATTCTATTCTTTCGGATAAGTTCAGACAACTATACATAAAGGGAAAGAACTGAGAGTTTTACAACTATTCAGTCTTAAGAAGAGAAACTACTTCCTCTCTTGAGAAGGTCATTAAGTCTTCTGATCTTTAACTTAACTCTACTTACTTTTATAGCTACAAAGTTTAAACACTCTACCAAATAATAATAATAATAATAATAATAATAATAATAATAATAATAATAATAATAATAATAATAATAATAATAATAATAATAATAATAATAATAATAATAATGAATAAATAAATATAATTGTGAAGCTTAAAAACTAAACGTTACTAAACTTAATTCCTTTTTAAATATTTAACAATTTATTTACATGACTCCTAAATTCGTATTTGTGAATGCGTCCAATTAAAATACTTTATATTACTCCACGCTTAAAATTGAACAATTTTCAAAGGTGAACTTAGGAGTAAAACAATTTAACTTTTAATCAAATATTCTATCAAAAATGGTTAGGAAAAGAATAATAATCTAAAACATGAACAACATAATATAACTTTATATTCAGAATTTTATCTTAATTCTGAATCCTATCAAAAACCATATGAAATAACAAATACATTTCATCTCTACCCCTAGTCCCTGAGTATCGTAAACAAATATTTATTTACAGAATAGTCACAAGGCAGCTTAGCTTAAACTTCTCCTTGGAGATATAGTTTAATTGAACTTAATCGGCTAAGAAGTTAGAATGTAGAAACATTCTTCTGCGAGACTTAACATCAAAGGAGACAAATCCCGTCTCTTTCCACAATACATCAACATGTTTCATCAATGATAATTATTCATAAATAAATAAATAAGATACAATAACTTTATTAAATATTCGTTTTCCCATAATAACCACTCTTCATATAATTATTTTAACAACAACAAAATATCTTTATACTAACTATTATAACTATTATAAAGCTCATGAAATTAAAATTTCTACTACTTCTAACCTTATATTCTATAGGTTTGTTTTGAACTCTATCTGTGTCTATGACATGTCCTTTAGACCTTAAATTATAATTATTACTAGGATTATCTACACTTTTATTTATAATTACTCTAGTATTTCTGTTTCTATATGCAGGGAAATACATGTTATCGTTACTATCTGAATTTTCATCAGTAACTTCTTTTCTTTCTTCTTCCTCATCTATATTTACTTCTGTTTCTCTATCAGGGTCATTTATAATATTGCATTTCTTTAGCCGGTTTATGTGTACTTGCTTCTTTCTTTTGTGAGAAATTATTTTGATCTCTCTGAAGTACATTAATTTATTTTGCCCAAAATTAAATAAATTGCATGTCTTAAATATTCTAGTGATTGTTAAAACTAGTTTTTCCAATATCTTAATTCGTATATTCCTAGTCACTACAATAAAAATAATATAACAAATAATAAGAATCATGATTATAAGAACTTCTACTTTAAACAAATTAATGCTAACTTTTATATCTTCTTCCCAATTCTCTAATCTTGATCTCTTATTAATTTAAAATTTTTACTATTAAATGATCGTAACCTTCCTACAATATTAGAAAACTGCAATATATAAACATTTTCGTTTTGGCCATTATTTTCTACGTTTGATTCAGCCATTTTGATCAAAAATATTACAAAAATATAATTATATAATATAATAATCTTCTTAACAAGCGATAGTATTCTTTTATTGAAATCACCTTGACTTCTGGAATTTGTTTTGATAAATAATATAAAAAGTGTAATTTATTTTTAACTGTCTCAATATCTTAATATTTTTAAACAAATGTTAGATTACTTTAAGCAAATGTGTATATTTAAAAGGTTTCACCTCTGCCACTCAATGTAAAATTGAGTGGTTCTAAACCTTGTTACAATGTATCGAGTCCCAGTTCTGCCAAGCAATGTAAAATTGGGTAAACTGAGTGATGTTGTTAATTAGTGTTTCTTGTTAAGAGTTTAGTGCCAATTACAGAATAAAAATATGTGATTCAAGCAAATTCCAAATCTAGTGAGTTCAATAAAAGAGGTTTGATTTATAATATTTAATATAAAGAAAAGTTTATTTACAAAATGTATTACAATAATGGTAAACATGACAAGCTATGTTAAAGGCAATGGTTAATTTTAACAGTATTAGTTATTATATTTAAAGGGACACATTTAGTTCAAGGGGAGCGTTAAATTCTTAAGTTAATGACTATTTTAAATATTC
>SEYY01019800.1:282500-312322 GCA_009176605.1 Armadillidium nasatum
ACTGGAGATCTATCAATTTATAAAATGGCCGATGCTGCTGACAAATATATGAGTCGCCGAAGCAGAATTGTATCAGACCATTACCACAATGATTCTGTCAATGTCATTGCCACTTTTTCTAAAAGAACCCGAGAACTAACACCCCCACCTTCCAATTCTTTCCTCGTTCGTGAAGTGGGTAAAATATCTATTCAAGTTGCAGAGTTAATTAAAAAAGTAGAAAATCTTTCAACACAGGTACATAAGCTGGATATAAGGGTGATGCGACTTGAATATGGTCGGACAAGAAGCAACTCAGATAGAGGCAGGTCACCTTCCAAGTTTAGATCGGAGGGTGCTCTATGCTATTACCATTATAAATTTCGAGAAAAAGCTACAAGATGCCAAGGAGGTAGCTGTAGATGGGCTCCAATGCAAGCCCAACTTTCCACTTCAGGAAACGAATCGTAGGGGCGAATGTCAGCCCCTCAAAAAGGAAATTAAAAGTGCAATTTAATAAGAATGTGAAGTGTATAATAATAAGTGATAAAAGTGCATATATTAAATATGAAAAATTAAGAAAGGAAGAAGGTAAAAGCTACCCCCTTATAAATGAAGTTAAAAAATTGCAAATAATGATACTAATTCATTGCATACTTATATAAATAATATAACAGTATAATATAAATAGTATAACAATGCTCAACTTCATGGGAATGCAATTGCTACTACTGATTTAAAACATCTGTTTTAAACGAAAGAGTATCTCAGTCAAGTGAATTTGAGCATTGTCCTAAATATAATAGTTTTAAAGATAAAAATCTGCATTATCAACATGGTGAAAGGCCAGTCTTTGGGCAAGAGCCATCAGCTATTTGCAAATATACTGCGATGCCATTTGAAAATGCAAATTTTTATAAGGGCACATTGACTCCAAAAATTATGAATGTGTCAAACATTTATAAAACCGATTTAAAGCTAAACAGTCTCTTCCGTATTTCCGATACTAACACTAAAGAGTTATATGTAATAGACTTGAGGAGTACATTATCATGTTTTAAGGCTTCTGCAGAAGATAAAAAAGAACCTATTGGCTTTCTTACTGCTGCTAATGGAACTAAAATAAACATATATGATATTAAAACAAAAACTGTGAATTTTTTATTACGTAGAAATTATGAGCATACATTTTTAATTTGTGGTGTTCTTTGTAATATTTTAGGGCTTGATTTCTTTCAAAAGTATAATTTTTTATTAGATTTTAGTAATCGTAAGATTATTGATGCCCAGATAGGGAGCTCTTGTGATGTAATTGTATGAAATGATGTGGAGTCTGTGCCCCTAAAAAGAATTGATCATATTGTTAATGCTACCCTCTCTCCCAAATTACCTCCCGCGCCTTCTCTTTATTCTAATCTATTATTTAATTTTAAGGTATTATTTACTGATATATATTTAAATGATAGCTCAGAATTATGTAATACTGGTAGTACAATGGTAAATAAAAATATTTTTCAAGGTATAAATAATGCTGGGGATAGCAATATAAACAATTCTTCCTGTAGGTATAATAATGGTAATAAATTTAAAAATAATGGTAAAAATAGAAGTGATATAAATAATAGTGATAACAGTGAAAATAAAAATAGTGTTAAAATTTACCCTTACACCCGCTGAGTATGATGCCTTAAATGAGTTAGCCCCTATAAATTTAATGTAAGAGGACCACCAATAAATATAAAAAACAGAAGAATTTTTACATGTCTATATGACAAAGCTAAAGTGGAGATAGGCAGGTTAGTTAATGCTGAGGTCTTATCTCCTTCACATTCACCATGGGGTTTTCCAATCTCTGTTCTGCCTAAATCTTCAGGTGAAGTCCGCATTGTAGCTGACCTGAGGCTTCTTAACAAAAGAGCAGTTCGTGACAATTTTAGTCTTCCAAATTTAGGGGAGTTTTCGAATATACTTTCTGGTGCTAAAGTGTTTTCTGTCCTTGATCTCAAGAAAGCCTTCTATAATTTGAAAGTTCATCCAGATTGTAGAAAGTTTTTAACAATTAATAGTCCATATGGTAGTTTTCTTATAACAGTATAGTTGAAGGTTTTCATTCTAGTCCCACAAGTTTCACTAAATATATCTCTTTAATTCTTTCTCGTAATTCCTAATATTTTCATCTATATTGATGACATTCTAATTGCTACTCCAACTCATGAAGAGCATCTAAAAGTCTTAGAAATGGTATTTGATAGGCTAAATTATTTTAATTTAAAACTAAGTGCTGATAAGTGCTAAATTGGCAAACCAAAGGTTACATTTCTTGGTTTTGATGTGTCAGAAGGTTTTATGCTTACTAGTGAAGATAAAAGTCTTTATATATTAAACATTCCAAAACCTAAGACTATTAAAGATCTACGTTCTTTCTTAGGAAGTATAAACTATTTCCGATCTTCACTTCCTGGAATTTCTAATATTATTTCTCCTCTTCTTTCATTTCTAAAAGGCGCTCCATATTCACAGCGTAGAGTAAAATGAAATCCTGTGGCTGAAGAAGCATTCAGTCTAGCAAAACTGACTTTAAAAAATGCTACGCCTTTGGGTTTTCCATCTAATAGTGCCAAAATATCAATTTTCACAGATGCCAGTCAGACTGCCTTGGCTGGTGTTGTAGTTTCGACTGAAAATGAAAAAACTGTTCCACTTGGATTCTATAGTTATAAATTAAACCCAACTGAAATGAGCTATAGTATTTTTAGCAAGGAACTCCTTGCCTTGGTTAAAACTGTAAAAAAATTTCAACATATCGTAGAAGGACGAAAAATAGATGTGTTTTGTGACAATCTTTCAGTCACACAGTCACTTAAAAAAGAGACTGATGCTAATCACTTGCTTGCAAGGGAGCAGCGTTACCTAACTTTCTTGTCTGAATATGATTTGAACATAACCCATATTAAATCTGAAGAGAATATTCTTGCTGATTACTTGAGCAGAAATCCTGCTGAGCAGCCAACAACCAGTTCACTGAAATTACCAGCTTCAAATACTGAAGGAAATGCAGATATTGAAGTAGCAACAAGCCCTTCAGTCCAACTTGGAAGAGAAGACACTGTTACAGAAGTCCTTCCTGAAGCACTCTGCGATGAAGCATTGGTCACACCAGAGCTTTCTTCCACAGCAGGATTCTTTAATAGAGGATGACTGTCATTCACTGTCATCTATTTTCCATATTTCCGCCAATGAAGTGTTTAAGCTATTTCAGTGTAAAATTGATTATAAAGAACTTCAAGCAGCACAAGAAACAGATGTGCAACTTCAAAAATATTTAAACAAGCAAGAAAATACTAATCTCAAGCTGACCAAGCGAAACTATTATTATAAAAATGACCTACTATCTTTGGTTGTCGATGAATCTATTCCAATTTCACCTCGTGTCTTTGTTCCTGAATCTTTCATTACACCTGTTATTTCTTATTCGCATTCACTTGGGCATTTTGGAGTCAAGAAAACTCTGGCATCTCTTAGGAAGCGTTTTGTATGGAAGGATATGCCTAAATACACAAAGCAGTTTGTTCTAAGTTGTGATTCATGTCAGAGATCTAAATCGTTACGAAAAATAAGCTCATCATATGAATCTTACCAGTCAGTTTCGGTAAAATTTCAGGTTATTCATATAGACATACTTAAAATGC
The DNA here is from genome assembly GCA_009176605.1 of Armadillidium nasatum. Lineage (NCBI taxonomy): Eukaryota > Metazoa > Arthropoda > Malacostraca > Isopoda > Armadillidiidae > Armadillidium > Armadillidium nasatum. The sequence continues at coordinate 286,169 of SEYY01019800.1, forward strand.
CTTCATGTAAAAACTCTAAATATCTTTTAACTTTAATTGATAGATTCTCTCGCTATCTCTTTGCTTTCCCCTTGAAAAACATAGAAATCTCTACAACTGTGGAGACATTACCAGAGAATTTTTCCCGTCCTTCCTGAAGCACTCTGCGATGAAGCATTGGTCACACCAGAGCTTTTTCCACAGCAGGATGCTTTAATAGAGGATGACTGTCATTCACTGTCATCTATTTTCCATATTTCCGCCAGTGAAGTGTTTAAGCTATTTCAATGTAAAATTGATTATAGAGATTCAAGCAGCACAAGAAACAGATGTGCAACTTCAAAAAATTTAAACAAGCAAGAAAATATTAATCTCAAGCTAACCAAGCGAAACTATTATTATAAAAATGACCTACTATCTTTGGTTGTCGATGAATCTATTCCAATTTCACCTCGTGTCTTTGTTCCTGAATCTTTCATTACACCTGTTATTTCTTATTCGCTTTTACTTGGGGATTTTGGAGTCAAGAAAACTCTGGCATCTCTTAGGAAGCGTTTTGTATGGAAGGATATGCCTAAATACACAAAGCAGTTTGTTCTAAGTTGTGATTCATGTCAGAGATCTAAATCGTTACGAAAAATAAGCTCATCATATGAATCTTACCAGTCAGTTTCGGTAAAATTTCAGGTTATTCATATAGACATACTTAAAATGCCTTCATGTAAAAACTCTAAATATCTTTTAACTTTAATTGATAGATTCTCTCGCTATCTCTTTGCTTTCCCCTTGAAAAACATAGAAACCTCTACAATTGTGGAGACATTACCAGAGAATTTTTCCCATAGCTGGAGTGGTAGGAACTTATGTTTCGGATCGTGATGGTCAATTTTCTTCTGAATTATTTAAAAGTGTTTGTGAGGAGCTAGGATCCCGACATAACTTTACTTCTGCCTATACCCCTTAGAGTAATGGACTCATTGAAAACCCTCATAGAACACTATTGAGGTCTCTTCTGGCCATGCTGTCGGATGAGTTGGAAGATGTTCAAAATTATTGGTTGGATCTCCTCCTCCTAGTGCTGTTATGTTTAAGAACTGCCCCATTAAACTCATAAGGAATAACCCCTGCTATCCTAATGATGGGTCAAAATCCCTCCCTCCCTGGAGCTTTAATAGAACAAGTAGAGTCCTCATTCCCACTTTCTATTAAACACACGCAAAAAAATTTAAATTGTTCTTGAGACTCCCTCTGTCTCCAGAATTTTCTGCCAAAACCCCAAAAATATATGTCCCAAAGAACTTACAAGATGCGAAATTTGTTTTTGTAAAAAACCAACAATAGGGCAGAAACAAATTAGAAGCAGTGTACCATGGTCCCTATCCTATAGTAAAATTTTCAGGTAATAATGTATACATAAAAAAGAATAATAAAGAGCAAAGTGAAAATGTAATAAAGATTAAACCATATTTTAGTTTAAGTAATGAAAGTGTTGAACAAAGAAAAATGTGATAAATAAATTGAAGGTGCCATATAAATGTATATATATATTTTTAATTTTTTTTTTAATATTTTACATTTTTTTAAAAAAATTTTAAGGTATACTATTTTGTTAGGATAAGTTTCCTCTAATTTCTTCCAATTTACTAATCTATCATATTCATGCCATAGATTGGGTGTTCAGGTGTGAATCTCCAAGTAACCTTGGAAATTCATTCTCTGGGTGTCACCATCTTAGAATGAAGGTTGTATTGAATTTTGAATTTTTTAATAAATGTAATTATTTATAATAAATGTCAAATGATATATCAATATTATGAACGATTTACAATAAATGATAAATGATATATCGATATTATGAACGATATATCGATTATTACGAAATTACCGACGACTAACGCTTGTGATTTTGTTAGAGAATAGCATGATAACCGCTTGTGAAACATTGAATGTACTGTAAAAAGTTGTGAAATATCTATCTAAATAAATAAAAATATTACTCAAGAAGAAATATTTTACTACTCCAACTAATAAGATATTAGAATTCAGATAAAGTAAACCAGAACAAGGTTAGAAGAAAATAATTTCTATAGATATAAGTAACGAACTAGGTTCCACTGGCCTACCCTAGGGCATAACGCCATTGAAGCAATATACCCTTCTTTGCAAGTAGGATCTTTGGATATATATATATATATATATATATATATATATATATATATATATATATATATATATATATATATATATATATATATATATATATATATATATATATATATATATATATATATATATATATGGGGAGGACGTAGCGCTGTACCAAGCGATGAAAGTACCCCTCACTGGGCTTAACACACTGGGTGATAGGATGGGCTAGACCATTCCGTTTCACTCCGTTGCTCTTTGGTTAGTTCCTTTTCGCGTTTCATCTTCTCAGAGGGTTTCTAGTGTACCCTTGACTCACATTGGAGTGCCAGTGCTCCAACCTTCCTCCTTATTCGCATGTGTCCTACAAATTTACAAACTCTTACACTTGTACTACCTATTGAATGAATTCAAAAATGGCAAAACATAAATCTGCCTCGGAGAATCCTAGAGGGGCGGATTCCAAAGATAGCCCCTCATCCACTCCTTCCACCATCACTACTTGAGAGTTTGTGGCCTCCGGTGATGGGGGTGGCGCCACCAAGACCTCTATGCCGACTTGAACTGATGCACGATCTTCCTTTTTCATTAATTTCTGCAACATTCGCGGTCTTTTTTCTAATCTCCACTTTGTCGAACACCACCTCTCTTCTTCTAGACCTCATCTCTTGTTCTTAACTGAATCTCAGGTGTCTGAGTGCTCTGACAGCAAACTCTACTCTTTCTTCCTACTGTCTCTATCCTCAATTTTCAGCCAAAGGCGGATGTTGCGCATACGTGCGCAATGATGTTGTCTGTTCTCGTGTCTCTAATTTGGAGTCTTCTGAATTCTCTACTTTATGGCTTAAACTTTCTTGCAACTCTACAACTAAATTTATTTGTTCTGTCTACTTATCTCCTAACTCTACAGACTATCCAAAATTCTTCGACTATCTTAACTCCAAAATAGAACACATTCTTTCTTCTTCTCCTTTCTCCGAAATCATCATTTTAGGTGATTTCAATGTTCACCACCGCCAATGGCTTTCATCTCGTTCTCATGATCCAGCTGGTGAACTTGCCTTCCATTTTCTATCCAGAACAACATTGAGCAGTTGATGCATCTCCCTGCCCGTATCCCTGACCGTCTTGGTGATGAACCCAACATACTTGATCTTTTTCTAACTTCTAATCCTTCTCCTTATACTGTTAAACTCTTTCTTCCTCTGGGTTCATCCGATCATCTTCTTATCTCCGTATCTTGTCCTGTCTCTTCAAGTCTTCCGCAAGAACGGCCCCCGCCTTCGGTGAGACGTTTCTGGCATTTCGGTACCACTAACTGGTCTGACTTGCGGTCGTACTTTTCTGATTTTCCATGGAATGATTACTGTTTCCGTGGGAGGGGTCCCTCGGAGTATGCAGAGCGCATAACCAAGGTGATTCTCTCTGGCATGGAGGCGTAAATTCCATATTCTTTCCCTTCCACTAAACCTAATAAACCTTAGTTTAACTCTGTTTGTTCTCGTGCTATCCGCCACAGGGATCCTGCCTTCAGGGATTACCGTCGTCTTCAAACTTCAGAAACTCACGCAACTTATATTTCATCTCGGAATCGTGCAAAATCTATTCTTCGAGATACCAAAAACTCTTTTCTCCGTCGCATATCTTTCTGGCTCCTCTTCCTCTCACCCTTTTTGGCATTTTGCAAAAAATGTCAACTCTAACTTTGCTTTTTCCTCTTTTCCTCCTCTAGTATCTTCTGACGGTTCAATTGCCGTTTTGCCTTCCTCTAAAGCTGAACACTTTGCTCAAACTTTTGCCATAAATTCAACCTTAGACGATTCCGGAGCTGTTCCTACTCCTTCAACCCCCTCCAACTCATTTATGCCTAAAATTGTAATTTCTTCTAAAAATGTCATTTCTGCTCTCTCTGAGCTTAACACTAAGAAGGAGTACGGTCCTGATGGTATCCCTCCTGTGGTTCTCAAAACTTGTGCTTCCGAGCTTGCACCCTGCCTTGGTAAACTATTTCGTCTATATCTTTCTACTTCAACCTTCCCTTCTTGCTGGAAACGTACGCTCATTCAGCCTGTGCCGAAGAAGGAAGACCCTTCTCAACCCTCTAACTACCGTCCAATTTATTTAACCTCCGTTCTTTCTAAAGTTTTCGAATCTATCCTTAACAGGAAGATTTTTTTTTTTCAGCTTTTCATTAATGACCTTCTCTCTATTTCTTCATTTCCTATCCACTCCTATGCTGATGACCCTACCCTTCATTACTCTTTTCATTTTGAAAGGCGCCCCTTCCAGCAACAGTTAATAGGAGCAAGGAGGGTGGCCTTGGAACAACTAACCTCTTATCTATCTCTCATTTCAAATTGGGGCAGAGAAACATGGTCGTTTTCAATTCCTCAAAAACTCAATTCCTCCATCTCTCTAATCGACACAATCTTCCACACAACTACAATATCTTCTTCGAAAACGAGCAACTCAAACCTCATCTCTCCTTAATATCCTAGGTGTTTCTTTTTCTCGTGATCTTTCTTGGAAAGATCACATTACCTCTCTTTCTAAACATATATATATATATATATATATATATATATATATATATATATATATATATATATATATATATATATATATATATATATATATATATATATATATATATATATATATATATATATATATATATTTTAGAGTGTCCCTTATTTTTTAACTTTCAGAAAATAATAGTGACACCCACTATATTTTTTCCTATGTGTATGACAAACATATAAGGCTAATTGTTAAACGTTTACTGCACGAGAACCTGTGCGACAAGCTTGAACGTGTTGAATCCTGTTTTCGCTTTCCTGTGGCTTGGATGTCTTTTCCTAACCTTTAGTAATTTTGTTCACTTGTGTCACTCGTTACACAATGACGAGTGAATTTTGCAGTGATGACATCAACATTTATTTGGTTGGTAGTATTAGTCACCAAATATCAGAAAAAATCTGCAATCCAATCGACAAGTTTTATCATTATTATTTTATAACATTCGTAAAGTTAAACTGACCATTAGTGAAAGTGCAAATTTAGTGTTTCGCGAATGCATAATGTTTTAGGAAAGAGTTAGAATCCCTACAAAAGCATTACTTCACTGCATAAAGAAATTGATTGAATTGAATTTAAAGACCGTGAAAAGGAATTTTCAGAAAACTTGGATAATTTGTTTGTTATTGCCCAAGCAAACGCTCTCGATTTAATGAAAAATGAAGAAGATAAGAAGTTTTTTTTTATGCCAGAGAGAGCCAGGTAGAATCGGGTTTCTTGCAGATGTTGATAAGGTACTTACTGCGAAAGAGGAAAGGGTAAAAGAAAGACTCAATAAAGAACATAATAGGCTTCTAAAATATCAGCATCAAAGAATCTCATCCGTTATGGATATTCCATCTAGTGTCTCACTATCAGGAGAAACTGAAGATCTCTCATGTTTCGATGAAACCAATGATTGTGACCTTTCCTATAGGCCGTCTTTAAAACGTTCAAAGCAGGTAGAAATGCCCAAAGGAGGGAGAAAAAACTTTATGTCACTCAAGCTTCCAGCTGCTTTAAACAGGTGTCAGTTGAATGCTAGAAATGCAGTATTTGTTATTCTAGCAAAAGCAGAGGCTTTGGGACACGATGTTGATACTTTACCAATTAACCGTTCGTCCATTCAAAGAGCTCGTGAGAAATTAAGGAACCATTCGTTCAGCTCAAGTGCAAACTATTTTTAAAGAGAACCCACCAATTTTTGTTACTGTCCACTGGGATGGCAACCTATTACCTGCCTTGAATGTAAGAGATTCAAAAGAAGAGAGGCTTCCGATTGTTGTGATACATGGTGATACGGAACAACTAATTGGAATATCAAAGTTAGTAAACTCATCAGGAAAGGAACAAGCATTGGCTGTTTGGAATACGTTAAGGAATGGGGACTTGATAACAAAGTTCAAATTCTATGTTGTGATTCCACTCCTTCAAATACAGGAAGTTACAATGGTGCTACAGTGCTTATTGAACAGTTGGCTGAAAGAGATATCTTATATTTTCCGTGTTGTCACCATATCTACGAGTTAGTGGTACGTGCTGCATTTGAATGTAAATTGTCATATATGACAAGTAGATCAAACATTACATTTTTTACACCTCTTAGGGAGAAGTGGAGCTCTATTGATAAATATAAAAAGTAATGATTAAATAGTCTTTTTAAATGATGTTTGTACCCTCAATGAAATTAAAGAAATGACAGAATTGTTTCAGAAAACTCTAATAGAAAGATGTTTCAGAGGCGATTACTGTGAACTTCTAGAATTGTGCACCATATTTTTAGGAAATGGCTTACAATATAAACTAAAATTACGATCACCAGTGGCTATTCATCATGCCAGGTGGATGGCGAAAGCAATCTATTCATTAAAGATGTTCTTACTAAGGTCCGAGCTTGACCTTTAATTTAGCAATTTGGTCAGTATAAAGAAAACTTTTAATATCCCCAAAAGGCACAATATCTTGACCAATTTTAAAACACGCTCCATTCATACATTTTTCAAACTTAAAGGGAGGAAAATATTGCAATAAGTCAACACCAATTAATGCGTTTAACTCCACACATTCTTTATATTCATGCAAATCATGCATTGCATTAATTCCATATCCAAGTTTATTCAAGTTCTGATAAGCCACTTTTAAACTAGGTATTTCAAATTTAAAATCAAAATATAAGCAAAGAAATAGGAAATTGTTTTCTACCAGGTAAATCTATATCAAAAGAGCTAAGAAAGAAGGATTTTTCTTTAGAAGCAACAAAACTATGCAAATTATAATTGACACTATGCAAAGATTTCAAATCTAAAAGTTGTTTAGCTGCTTTAGAGCTAACATAACTAAGTTGAGAACCCGAATCGACTAGCGCTAATACTTTACATTGTTGACCTCTTTGATGCAAAGTAATTTCTACAAAAGGAAGAAGATAGTTTTGTTCCCCATTACTTAGTTTAATACAAAGGAAAGACATAGTTTGACCATCATTCTTTTTAGAATGCCCCTTCTCACATAAAGCAGATATGTGGGTATGAAGGTTGCAGTACATGCAAACATAATATAAAAAGTTATCATGATTACTAGGACAATCCTTTGTCTCATGCCTAGCACTACAGCAAAATAAACAAATATTTAACTGATCACACCGTTGTAGCCTGGATTCAAGGTCCGGATAGGCCGGACATTTATTCATATTATACCAGCACCACTACAAAATTTACAAGGGAAAATACGATTTTATGCATTAGTTTTGCTATGAACATTAGATTTGGAAGATTTTTGGGTAGTTTTAAAGTTTTCTAGGGTAGCCTTAGTTTCACTATTATGGGAAAATTTATCATTACTACCTTTACTTTGGGTACCACTATTATTTTTGGAAAATTTATTAAACTTATAGCCATTATTGTTATTCTTATTTTTACTATTATTATAACGCTGACCAAATTTATTATTCTTATAGTTATTATCATGCTTAGGCAGATGCTGTGGTCTTTGCCCTAACTCCAAGCCTTTTAGTATAGTAGGAGAATGATCAAAAACTTCAAGGATACTAGGGTAATTGTTTTGGACTTTCTCAATAAGCGCGTTCTTGAATTTGGGAAGTAACTTATAAATTATCATAGAACTGATTATTTTAAAACCTGGTATCTCGGGTAGAAGGAAATCGAAAGCACATGACTTAAGGTTATAGGTCAAAACTTTCATTTCATTAAGATAACCCTACAAAGCTGCTAAATTATTTTCTGGCGGAGCACGGATTTCGTATAATTGTTGAAAAAACTTTTCAACGATAAATTCTTTATCAAGGTACTCCGATTTCAAAATATCTAACGCAACCTTAAAATTAGATCCTTCAGAACTAAGATGCTTAACCAAATCATATGCAGTATTCCCTAAATTACTTATTAAATGAATGTTTCTCTTCATCAGATTAAAAAACGTTACTATCAATAAGGGCTTTAAATTTAGCTAATAATCGAGAGAAAGCTAACTTGTCATCCTCATCTCCTTCAAATCTACCTATCTGAATAGGCGTCTCTTTTGCACTCCTATATAAATTTAAATTAGGCCTAGCCCTATCAGGATTCTTAGAACTAGTACTTTCAGAGTAGTTTACTACGGGAGAAGCTGATTCTTCGCTAGCAACGGATGGAGTTCCAAACTGCTAAATTATCCGCTATTAAAGAAATTTTGCTTTCGGTATCAATTTTATATTGAAACGATTGAAATGACGTATCACGATCACCTAAGGTAAAGCTCACGCAATGAATCAAACATATATATTTGACAATATATTTTTATCTAATTTCTCTAGGGATTTAAGATAACCCTTTACCTCCACTAATTTATCTTTTATAAATGACTCGCTCAAACAAGTTTCATCTTTATTTAAAATCAACTTCACACGAATTTTAAGTCTTCTCTTTCATTAATAAATGAACGATTCAAAGATTGGCATTCTTCCATTTCGGACATTTTATAGATACTTTAAAAGTTAAACAGTGAAAACCGTTTTAAAAGTTAAATTTCAATTTAAACAATAAACTCTAAAAGTTAAGAAAACCAAGTAATGCAAGGTGAATGACAAAGTAAACTAAAAGGCTAATAAACGTTCGCAACTATTAACCATCATATTTTTATATTTATATATGTATCCAAATACACTGAAATATTTAGGAAAATTAAATGGAATTTACTTTTTATAGAAATCCTGAAGACTTAATTAAATAGTACTGTGACTGTCTGTTCTATTTTTAAAGAAACGTAAACCAAACTAATATGTTAGCCTAAAAAAATGGGTAATTAAAAAAGATAAAAAATCTTTAGTTACTTACCAAAAAATAAAGAGCTTCAAAAGCCAAACTTAATCAAAGCTTTCTTGGTTTCCTAAAATTTCGGTTTAGGATTTTCGCCTTATGAAAGTTAAAGGCTATATTTAAATTAGTGGGTATTTAATAAACAAGGGGTCCTTTCAAACAGAATAATTGCCATTCAAATACCAGGGCAATAAATCTTAACTCAAGCCACAAATTAGAACCTTTAAAGATTGTCAACTTGTAAAAGTCAAATTTTAAACCCAATAGAATGCTTAACAGGTCTACTCTTTATCAAATAATTAAAAATCAAAGTAGGCTAATTTATAATAGAGCAGACAGTCAGAAGTCAAGTTCTAAATAGTTTCAAGGGAATAAATTTAATATCCTAATATCTAAAAAACAATTAATGTACAAAGAAAGGCAATTAATTAGTTAATACTTTACGTTCTGGAAGATTTTCATCAATGTGGGAGATACAATTTTTAAACACACTCTTACATTTTAATCTTGTTACCAGCGTGGTTAGAGCAAAGGACCTACCATGTTAAAAGAAAAAAACGTCAACAACAAATATTATGTTGCCATTCAAAACGGTATCTAGGTTAAAAAATTTACGTTTTACCATAGTTTTATCTATTAAGAAGCAAAATGTAAAAACCATAAATAGTTTTATCTTCTAAAGCAGAATGTAAGGATTTTCTAATATATATATATATATATATATATATATATATATATATATATATATATATATATATATATATATATATATATATATATATATATATATATATATATATATATATATATATATATATATATATATATATATATATATATATATATATATATATATATATATATATATATATATATATATATATATATATATATATATATACTCTAACTATAATCTTGCCAAATTTTTAGTTCCTATCTTAGATTCTTCAACTAAAAACCAATATACCTTGTCAGACACTTTCGACTTTATCAATTGCCTAAATTCTTCTTCTTTTGGCACTTGCTTCATGACTTGCTTTGTATACAAATCTTCCTATTTCTGAAACCATCAACATAATAACTAATGAATTATTTCACAAGAATCAAAACATTTTGGGAATGGATCATCTCTCATTCACCAAACTTTTAAAATTATCTGTTGAAGATTCTATATTCCTTTGAGACGGAGAACTATATCCAAATTGGTATGGTATGACTTTGGATTCTCCTTTAGGTCCCGCTTTTGCAAATAGCTTTCTCTCTTATGAAAAACAACGGATCAGACAATGCTCCCCTCTATTCAAACCCATTCTCCATCGCCGCTACATGGATGAATGCTTCGTAGTTTTCACTAAGAAAGCTCATGCCAATATTTTTGTATAGTATATGAATGAGAGAGACAACAGCATGAGATTCACTATGGAACTAGAAGTTAATAATTCCCAATTTTTTCTAGATGTATATGTTACCCATATTAACAACATATTTAAAACATCTGTTTATAGAAAACCTACTTCTACCCTTCTTGCTACAAACTATTTTAGCAATATACCTCTTAAGTTTATTCTATCATGTCTAAGATCGAGAATCTATAGAGCATTTAAAATTTGCTCTGACTGACATTTTTTTCATAAAGAGATGGAATTTATTAAAATTCTTTTCCATTTTAATTTATTCCCTAAGTTCCAAGTGGAAAAAAGTATTAACGAGTTTCTCGCTGATATCTTTAGAGCTACTAATCATTTTCCAACTGTTCCTAAGCAAAAATATATCTAAAACTTCCGTATTTAGGGTCCCTTACATCTCGACTTAACAAAAATATTTTCTTACTGTACTTGAAGTTACTTTCCCCAGTGCAGTTTATTCTTACAAATTATAATTCCCTCTCAATTCTCACTTTCTTCAGACACAAGTAATCTGTCCCAATGCTTCTCAGATCCTCATTAATTCATTTATTTAAGTGTGCTAGCTGTAATGCAGCATATGCAGGACAAACTGGTCTGCATTTAAAAGTGATGCTTGATAAGCATAGAGGAGTTTCCCTCAGAACTGACCTTCCTCTTTCCTCTCCTGACCACTCTGCCATAAGAGACTATGGAGATACTCACTCTTTCTTCTTCAGATTTCTCTATACTTGAAAAACAGAGCAATTTAATGAAGAAAAAAGGGTGGGTATGTCCATGGTCTTTTATGGCAGAGTGTACAGGAGAGCAAAGAGGATGGTCTGCTTTATAGAAACTCCTCTATACTTATCAATCCTTACTTTCAATTGTAGACCAGTTTAACTTACATATGCCACATTACAGCTGGTACACTTAAATAAATAAATAAATGAGGATCTGAGAAGCATTGGGTGAGATTCTTTATGTCTAAAGAAGCTATAAATTGAAAGAGAGTTATAATTTATAAGAATGAACTGGCATTGCGGGAATGTAGATTCAAATATTGTAACAATATTTCTATTAAGTTGAGACGTAAGTGATCCTACATACAGAAGTTTTAAGTTAATTTTTGGTTCGGGTACAGTAGGAAAATGAAGAGTGGGTCTGAAGATATTAGTGAGACACTCGTTAATTAATACTTTTTCCACTTGGAACTTTGGGAATAAATTAAAATGGAAAAGTATTTTCATAAATTCCTTCTCTGTATGGAATATATATATATATATATATATATATATATATATATATATATATATATATATATATATATATATATATATATATATATATATATATATATATATATATATATATATATATATATATATATATATATATATATATATATATATATATATATATATATATATATATATATATATATATATATATATATATATATATATATATATATATATATATATATATATATATATATATATATATAGTAGATGATGATCGCACGTCATATTTTCTCATTTTCGGATGCGGATGCGGATATAGATTTTTCGTCAAGTGTGGATGAGGATGTTGAATTTTTGACGATGCGGATGTTAATTTTGATGCGGATGCGGATGCCATCACTAATATATATATATTATATATATATATATATATATATATATATATATATATATATATATATATATATATATATATATATATATATATATATATATATATATATATATATATATATATATATCCTAATCTTTAAATAATTCAATTTGTAATTAACCTCACATAAAGGGTAGATCCTCTTTTTTTCCCCTCTTTCATTGACTCGAAATGAAATAATTTACTCTAAGTTTTATTTTTTGATGGTTTCTCTTATCTCTTAAATAGGCAGACAGCTCCTAAACACAATAACTATACTGAAAAGCCAGCTGACGAATATGGACTCCCCACACTACTTTGATAGTTAATTGATATTGTGACAGACGATATTTACCTATTACTCTGCCTAGATAATCGTCTAAATAAAAAAAATTCATTCTACTTCCTCTTTAAAATCAATTATTTACATAATACAAATAAAAGAGATGGACAATCCAGGAAGAATAAAAAATAAAACGTCAAACATATATACAGGTATGAAAACCATTGAGAACCTATTCTGAATAATTCTCAAAGGAACACTCATATTTCGTAAATCCTCATTCTTTTTGACACTCCATTTTTCTTTTTGCACATCTGCAATATAAATATATTAATACAATCATTCACACACACACACACACACACACACACACACACACACACACACACACACACAGACACACACACACACACACACACACACACACACATATATATATATATATATATATATATATATATATATATATATATATATATATATATATATATATATATATATATATATATATATATATATAGGGAGGACGTAGTGCAGTTCGAAGCGATGAAAGTACCCCCCACTGGGCTTAACTAACGGGATGATAGGGTGGGCTAGATCCTTCCGTTTCACTCCGTTGCCCTTTAGTTCGTTCGTTTTCGCGTTTCATCCTCTCAGAGGGTGTCTAATGTACCCTTGACTCACATTGGAGTACCAGTGCTCCCACAGCTTTCCTCCTTCTTCACATGTGTCCTACAAATTTACAAGCGCTTGCACTTACATTACTTATTAAATAAATAAAAAATGGCGAATCATAAATCTGCCCAGGAGAATCCAAGAGGGGCGGATTCCAAATATAGCCCCTCATCCATTTCTTCCCCCATCACCACTTGGGGGTTGGTGGTCTCTGGTGATGGGGTTGGAGCCACCAAGGCCTTGTTGCCGACTTGCCCTTTTGCACAGTCTTCGTTTTTCATTAATTTCTGCAAAATTCGCGGTCTTTTTTCTAATCTCTACTTTGTCGAACACCACCTCTTTTATATATATATAAAAAAAGAGGGAATTAAAAATTTATTTTTTTCTCTTTCTTTTTTTTTATTCAAAATATATTTATATAAATTTTTTTTTAAATTTTTTATTGGCCATTGTAATTACACTGTAATAATTTTTTTTAAATAAAATTTGATTTATAAAACAACATTGGCCACTGAAAAATAAAGAGTATTTTATACTTTTTTTTAATAATTTTTTTTTATTATTTTGAGTAACAAGCCTCCAGCAGATTAACAAAGAAGAAGAGGCCAAACTCAAACAAAGAAGAAAACCAACAGCAAAAATTTTTTGAATCTGCAATACTCACATAAAAAAGGGTATGTAAAAAATTCTTTGAGTTTTTAGCTGATAAAATTAAAAGAATTTACCCTTTATATATTCTATTAGTATAATATATTGAGTTAAAGACAAGGGGAAACCAATTATATATTTGTTCTACAATTTAAAAAATGAAACAAAAATATATAGGGGCAATATTTGGGAGTATTCTTCTACTTCTACTGCTGAGATTTCTTCCTTTTCTGTATATTATACAATTTAAAATGGTTGAGCCAAGTCTGAAAAAGAATATTATAGACTAGTTTTTTGACTTGACACAAAATAAAATTTGATTTAAAAATCCAATTTTAAAATATATTGTTAATTAATAAAGGAGACCTTTTACACGAAAAAAAATGGATTGTATCGACTCCAAAAACGAATATTTTAAAGAGTAATCCTTCCTTCATCTTTCCCTTTTGTATGAGCATCGGCTATGGCCTTGTTTTTTTATAGGGTGTTGAATCACCCCCTGTATTTCGAATGACTTTTTTTACTAAATCCATCATAAAATACACAATACTTATTTTTTTAACATTTTTTTTTGGTAAAAATTTGGAAATATATGTAGCTTTCAAAAGAACGTTTGATGAAGCTGATACTTTATGGTTTAGGTAGTTTGATATGAGCGCAAACTCGCTTGAAATCTTGAAAAACAATTTTTTTCAAAATTTTGCTATCAATTTCTCTTCTGTACTAAAGTATCCGCATTTGTAACCTGAATTCAACTACCTGAATATCTTCCTCCAACTGTCTCTAGTTCACCGAGAAAGTTTGAAAAACCGCTATGGCTTTGTTTATTTTTGGCAAATTTTTTTCTGAAAAAAGTGCTATTCGGAGAAATTCGCCTAAACAAAAGACGCACAATATTATTTATAAAGTACGTTCCTTGTTTGATTGGTAATATCTCAGTAACCATTTGGAGTTGAAAGAAACTAATTACATATTTGGAATCGGCATATTATTATCTATAAAAGTATACCAAAAAAAATTTTTTTTTTTTTTTAAATTTTAAAAAAAAAATTCTTTTTTTGCAGTTGCCATATATCGCCAAATTCAAGGTCTTTCGACAAGTGTCACTTCAAAAGTCTTTTTCTCAGGATCCGCTTACAATTAGGAAAAACTAATTACAGATTTGGAATCAGTATAGATGTTACTAAATTCCTGAAAAAAAAGAAAAAAAATTTACCACCCAAAATTGGGGAAAAAGTCCCCATTTCAGATTTTTTGAAGGGTCATATCTCCATAATTATTTGGAATTATGAAAAATTAATTGCAGATTTGGAACCAGGAGGAAATTTGTCATAAGAATATTTTTAAAAAAATTGAAAAATTGAAAAAATAAAAAAATATCTTTTGAGAGTGATTTGCCGACATTTTCAAGATAGTTGACAGGTGTCACTTGAAAAGACTTTTTCTCAGGAATAGTTTCGAATTATGAAAAACTACAAACAGATTTGAAATCAGCATAGATTTTACCATAGAATTGAGGAAAAAAAATAAAAATATTTCCCCCCAAAAGTTGGGGTCTTTCCAAAGGGGGGTCTCCCCCTTTGAGATTTTTTGAGTGGTCATATCTCAGTAACCATTGGGAATTATGAAAAACTAATTACATATTTGAAATCAGGAGAAAATTTGCTATAAGAACAAGGAAAAATAATCACAGAACTATGAAAAAATTTTTTTTGTCTGGACATAGGTAATACATAGTTTTTCAAGGTCATTCGACAGCTGCTACTTTTAAAGGCTTTTTCTCAGGAACCGCTTGGAATTTTAAAAAACTGATTACAGATTTGGAATCGGCATAGAGTCTACTTTAAAAGTGATGAAAAAACAAGTTTACTAATAAATTACCCCTTCCCCCTATAAAAAAGAGGAACATGCGTGTAAAGGGTCCCCTTTAACAATGTATAAAGTTCCCACTTTTTCATAAAGTTTTTTTTTTTGTACATCTTTTTTTAAGTAAAGGAAAAAAATAATTGAGTATCAAATCCTTCTATTCTTTCTTTTCAAATATAAGTTTGAAGTCTAATTTCAAATTAATAACTATAAACTCTCTTTTTTCTGTAAATGGCGATGAGGATGGGATATTTCCTTTCTCAGATCTACAGATATTGCTGAAATTTCTTCTTTGGTCTGGTATTTGGCCTTTTATTTAGCATATTGGTAAAATATCGTATATTGGTAAACTATCGTATATTGGTATCATCATATATTATAAAATTATTGAGGTTTTAGATCAAAATATCGAATATAAAAGTATTGAGGAAATAGTTGCTGAAGACTCATCACTTCATCAACTTTTTATAAAGTGTTAACCCTAGTTAGGAAACGTGGGGTAAAAGCGAGCCACTGTAACAAAATTGTTAAATACTGTAAAAACAAATATGCCAAACTATACTGATAATGAAATTAATGGTCTCATTATAACATTTAAAAACAAGGAAATTGAACTTACCGAATTAGATAATGAAATTTTGGATAGTTATGCAGAGTGTCCCGAATTTTCATTTGAAGGTTCAGAAAAACTTTATATTAAAAATGATTTCTATCGGTTAGGAGTAGCAACTATAATAAATGAATTAGAAAGTAATTTAACAACTGTCCATCAAACTCAACAAAATATTTCATATTATGAATCTGGTAATTCTGGACTTAAACGACTCGAACTACAGTTGCCAGAATTCGACGGTAAACATGAAAATTTTTATAGGTTTATAAAAAATTTTGAGGAAATTATGGACAGAGAAAAATATAACAAATATGCTAGACATTCTTGTCTGGTAAAACATTTGAAAGGACTAGCCAAGGTCTTAATTGAGAAAAGTCCTGCTGCAGACATGGATTTTGATGCAGCTAAGAATCTTCTTATAGCAGCCTTCAGTAACAAGGACATTCAGAAATTTGCAGTCATAGAAAAATTGTGTAAGTTAAATTTGACTTCTGATTTTTACGGTTGGATCAGTGAGGCAAAATTGATTGAAAGTCAAATTAGTTCCCTAAATATTACTAGTGACATTTTTGTGCAATATTTTTTTATGGACTGGGTTGCCAGAACAGTATAAAATTCAGTATATGAATGTCACAAATAAAACTTATTCAGATTTGGATGATATATTGAAATTTGGGTTTTAAATACCAAATAGAATGAAAGAGAGAGGTATTTTTGACACAAATCAAAACACCAAAACAAATAATGCAACTTTAAAAAAAAACTGTGGCTTTAGCTACAAATATTGATGTAAATCAAAATTACTAGTGACATTTTTGTGCAATATTTTTTTATGGACTGGGTTGCCAGAACAGTATAAAATTCAGTATATGAATGTCGCAAATAAAACTTATCCAGATTTAGATGATATATTGAAATTTGGGTTTGAAATACCAAATAGAATGAAAGAGGGAGGTATTTTTGACACAAATCAAAACACCAAAACAAATAATGCAACTTTTGAAAAAAAACTGGCTTTAGCTACAAATATTGATGTAAATCAAAAACAAAACAAAACTGAAACAATACATAGAACAGGTTGTACTATATGTTGTGCTTTAAAAACATCAGACTGTATGGAACATAAAATATATTATTGCCCTAAATTTGAAACACCAGAATCAAAAGTACATAAAATTAAAGAACTCGACGGATGTTTTAAATGTGCCTAAATGAATCACACATCTAAAAATTGCAAATTTAGATTCTCTTATAAATGCAAACACTGTGACTTATGGCATGCTAGTTATTAATGTGTTAAGAAACAAACTATTTCATCTCAAAAAACTGAAGGTGAAAAAAAAAAACAAAAGCACAAAAACAAAAGTAAAAATGAAAAAACTGTACAAACTGAAACTTCCACAAATGTGGTTGAGTTGAATGTTGTTCCTGTTGAAAATCCTTCTTCGGAACAAGTTGCAAACAGTTTACATCTAAATACAATGCATGCTACAAGCACTCAAAACATAATATTGTCATCATTTACAGCTACTAATACAAACAAAAATAACACTAATCAGGATTTAAGTTTTGGATGACAGTGGTTCTGAATTTTGCTTTATTTCTCAAAAAGTAACAGAAAAAAGTAAGTTTAAGGTTGTACAATCTGAAATTATGTTAAATATTAAAGGTTTTAATAATAACAAATATTATAAAACTTCTATTATTGAAATTGGTGTAAAAATAAATAATAAAATGTGTAATATTGTGGCAGCAGTAGTTCCCTCCATTAACTCAAAAATAAACATGCCTAGTTCTCAAATATTAACTGTCTTTCAGCAAAATAAATTACCATTAGCTGACAAATACTTGAGAAATAAAAATAACAGGGAGATACACATAATACTTGGGGTAAATGAAGCTCATATTTTACCACTGAATGCTTCTGCCTTTGGTATAAACGATAACATCTCACTTCTGTATTATAATTCTTGTGGTATACTGCTAGCTGGTGACTTAAACAAATTGAGTAAAAACATACCATTTTTGAAGTATGCAAAAAACTTCACTGTACAGGCAGATTTACTTAGTAAAATGTCAAATTTGATAGTAAATTAGAATGACTTGAAGCAGATTGCTCGATTTCATCTTTTTCACAAAATATTGAGAATAATATTGATAATGATTTTTTAGTTGAAAATTCTTTAAAGTCACTTTTAAATTACGATAATTTTGAAAGTAAAAAATTCTCTGAGTTGGACATGGAGCTTATTAGATACCTTATACAATATACAAATATAAATGAAACAGGTAGATTGATAATGGCTTTATTGCTGAACAAAAAATTATTACAATTTTTGCCGAATAAATCATTTAGCAAATTCTGTACTAAAAACTATTTACAAAAAATATAGTAAACAACCTCTAAAATTAGAAGCCTATGATAATGTAATAAAAGAACAGTTAGAAAATGGCATCATTCAACCTGTTGAAAATATAAATGTATTAAAAAATAAAAATGATACATCTTTTATAGCTCATAATGCAGTATTCAGAGAAAATACTGAAACTACACAATGCCGCATAGTATATTTATCAAATATTTGTGAAGAGGACAAGTTGAGCAATCTGTCTCATAGCATTATTAGCTTGCCAGGCCCAAATATGAATAATAAATTAGATATTGCGCTGATTTTGCATAGGTTTAATAAATTTCTTATATTTGATCTTGAAAAAAGCGTACCATCAAATTGAGTTACTCCAGAAGATAGCGCAAAATTGCACTTCCTTTGGTTTAAAAATATAAATGAAAATGACTTTAAAGTAAAAGCATATAAAGTAATGCGAACTCCCTTTGGTATTAGATGTAGTCCTACCATTCTTATGTTAGCTTTATATTAATTTTACTTGTTGATACTTGTGATACATTTGAAGATGAACTAAGAAAGTGTTTGTTTAACCTTCCTATATGGATAATATAGGTTATTCTTCCAATTCTGAAAGTGACATCCTTCTAGCATACCATAAATCACATGCTATATTCAACAATTAAAAATTTAATTTACAAAAATTTTATAGTAATTCCCCAGATTTTAAAAAATTAAAAGATGGTAAGTTAAACATTAAAAATGAAAATGAATCTCTAGGAGATCATATAACAAAGCTTCTAGTGAATTGGGATACAAAAAATGATACCATATATAATAATAATAATATATTAGATCCCAAGGCAAATACTTTGCGAACCATTTTATCTTCCATAAATGGATTATTTGATCCTTTAAATATTGGGCTCCCTGGTAGAAACAGAGCAAAACTATTTTTACATAGTTTGCAAAATAATAAAAACATTTCTTGGGACACAAAATTAGATGGTAAAATATTAAAATAATATAAAAATATATGTTCTCAGTATAACAAAAGTAAAAAACCAGGGCTAAAACGATTTATAGGTGATTATTCTGCCACAAATAATATTATTGCTTTTACAGATGCAAGCAAAGCCATTTATGGTACAGTGTTATATTTACAAAATGTAAATGATAAAAAATTGCATTTTTTGTTTGAAATAAAGAAAATTATTTCAAATATAAACAGTAATAGGTCCATCCCTGTTTTAGAACTTTTTGCTGTCAAAGTTATGCATGAAATGATAGAGAATTTAACAAATACATTTTGTCCTATGAACAAAAAGGAAACTCATTTGTATACTGACACTATGGTTGCTTTAAATTGGTTAATTAATAAAGTGCAAAAATTTGAAAAAATAGAAAAGAAAGGGTCTGTAATAAATAATGTGTTGAATTTTATTGAAACTGCACGTGAAAAACATCTTGTGACCTTTCACCATTATGACGGTTCTTTGAGTGATTTTGTAAGTAGGTGTGTTTCATATAAAGTTTTAAATAAAACTAATTTCTTAACAGGCCCCATAATTGGGAATAATAATGAAAGTTTAAGAATTACAGTACTTAATTCTTTGTATAATAGTACAGAAAATTTTAATGTATTTAATATTCAAACTTGTCATTATATACCATTATTTAAGTTAGATAGATTTTCTTCTTTTACTAAAATTTGTACTATATCACATTTTGTAAGAAAATTTATTCATAATTTAAAAATGATAGTAAATTTGAAAAACCCAAATTTATTTCCAAATTATGATCCAAATGTAGTTTGCTCATACGAAGAAAGTTGTAATGTCATTATAAGGCATTTTTATATTAATATAAAAGACAAACAAAAAAAAGTATTTTATACTTTTTTTAATAGTTTTTTTTTATTTTTTTTTTTATTTTTTTTTATTTTTTTTTTTTTGAGAAACAAGCCTCCAGCAGATTAACAAGGGAAAAGAGGCCAAACTCATACAAAGAAGAAAACCAGCAGCAAAAATTTTTTAGATCTGCAATACTCGCATAAAAAAGGGTATGTAAAAAATTCTTTGAGTTTTTAGCTGAAAAAATTAAAAGAATTTACCTTTATATATTCTATTCTAGGGGGAACCCAATTATATATTTGTTCTACAATTTAATTAATAATATATTTTAAAACTGAATTTTTAAATCAAATTTTATTTTGAGTCAAGTCAAAAAACTAGTCTATAATATTCTTTTTCAGACTTGGCTCAACCATTTTAGATTGTAGAATATACAGAAAAGGAAGAAATCTCAGCAGTAGAAGTAGAAGAATACTCCCAAATATTGCCCCTATATATTTTTGTTTCATTTTTTTTACTTTTAACAATGTATAAAGTTTCCACTTTTTCATAAAGTTTTTATTTGTACATTTTTTTTAAGTAAAGGAAAAAAATAATTGAGTATCAAATCCTTCTATTTTTTCTTCTCGAATATAGGTTTGAAGTCTAATTTCAAATTAATAACTATAAACTCTCTTTTTTCTGTAAACCTCTCTTCCTCTAAACCTCATCTCTTGTTCTTAACGAAAACTCAGGTGTCTGAGTACTCTGACAGCAAACCCTACTCTGTTTCCTCCTACTGTCTCTATCCTCAATTTTCAGCCAAAGGCGGTTGTTACTCATATGTGCGCAATGATGTTGTCTGTTCTCGTGTCTCTAATCTGGAGTCTTCTGAATTCTCTACTTTATGGCCTTAACTTTCTTGCAACTCTACAACTAAATTCATTTGTTCTGTCTACTTATCTCCTAACTCTACCGACTATCCAAAATTCTTCGACTATCTTAACTTCAAAATAGAACACATTTTAGAAAAAAATTTCTACGTACTATTTTGTTAATCATTGTTACCACTGTTTAGCAAATGTTACAAACTTTCTCTATCACAAACTTTCAAACTCTCTTGACCCTCTGTCTCTGCGACGTGACGTTAGGCGCGCTATCTCTTTTCTACAGGTACTACAATGGCAGGTGTTCGAGGGAATTGGCCTCTTGCATTCCTCCACCGTTGCGTCGTCCTCGTTGCACAAGGGGTGCCCTGCTTTCGCACCAATTTTGTGTGGACGTAGGAAATCCCAGGCTAGCCCGTTGTGGTACCTCCTTCTTTTCAGCCACCTCTATTCTGTGGAATTCTCTACCATCATCTATTTTTCCTCCTGTATTTGATCTTCCACTCTTCAAGGCTCTTGTGTTTGAAAGATTTTTGACCCTGTGTGTGTGTGCCCGCTCCTTGAAAAGGGCTCTGCCCGTGAATGGTGACGTTCTGTAAAAAAAAAAAAAAAAAAAAAAAAAAAAAAAAAAAAAAAAAAAAAAAAAAAAAAAAAAAAAAAGTTAAGTTTTCTGAACAATCTTCAGACTTTCAAAATGAAAATCAAATAAAAGTAAATTAGACATTTGTTAATGCTGTTTTGAATCCTATTCATTCTTATTTTAGTCTTCTAAGTCCCATTTTAACTGATTCTGAAGTAGAAAAAGGTTATAAAAACTGTTTGTATGTTTTCACTAATTTATATAGTGTATATCCTTTATATATATATTTTAAGTTCTCCTTGACAGGAGTTTGGTAGAGTTGGTGGTTTGTTTTCTGTATCGATGTAGCACATTTTTTCAAAATTAACAAACTCCCAGCTAAATCATTCTCACTTTTTACCGAATCATTATCAAGTCTGGACATCATTAAAATGTAAGAATTTTTGCTTGTTCGTTACAAGTCCTTAAAATTCAAAGGTATAAGGTATGAGTTATATTTTCCTTTCAAATCTTTCTTACTATCATATCTATTGCCTTCTGCTCAAATATATAACTGCGTAACGTTCTTAATTATATGGAATTCGTATATGAAGGAACTTCAAAAGCAACAAAACCTTTTGAAAAAGTTCATAGTAAGTCTCCTTTTATTATTTAATTGTAACACTAATTACGACCCTTCTCTTTCGGGTCTTTTAATAAAAGCTCAAACCATGAGTTTTTATATCTTTCAAAAGGTTTTGATTAATGAATACGGTTAAATTTTAAGACTTACTATTGAGCGATTTTGTTGCAAGTTCCTGGTTTCTCTTGTCATTATTATTTCGGTTATTGCAAATTTATAATTGCGGTCAAATTCGGGTACATCCTTATCATAATATAGGCCACTGTATAGGCTTCATTTTAATTATTAAAAAGGAAACCTATTTATGAGAGGTATAAAAGAGAAGAAAATAAATGTACACGTTAACAGGATTAAACCTTGTAATTTTCCAATTTTTGAATTTATACCTGATGAGACTAATGAAAAACTTAATTTGCCAGTTAACGAAGATAACCCTGAACAAAGTACTTCTGATGAACATGACGATAGAGATTCAGAATACATGACTATTTCTCATAAAATAATAATAATAATAATAATAATAATAATAATAATAATAATAATAATAATAATAATAATAATAATAATAATAATAATAATAATAATAATAATAACGATAATAATCTACAAAATTTTTATAATTTAAGGACAAGGGGCCATGAAAATGTCGTAAGAAAGGTTCAAGAAAGACCTCTTTGATTTAAGTTAAGAAATGTTATTGCTCTAATCTTAATATTTTTAATATTAAGAATGTTTTAAAGAGAAAAGAACTTTGAAAATTGTAATTTTAAGATTATTATTATTATTATTATTATTATTATTATTATTATTATTATTATTATTATTATTATTATTATTATTATTATTATTATTATTATTATAGAGAATTGTTAGAGAACTAGAATTAAGAGTAAAATTCCTAACTTATCCTGTGACCTGAATTAAAATTGTTGCAACTGAAGGATGGAAGACTTCTAAACAAAATATTTTCATGGCATCCTGTGTAGGTAAAATAATATTTTGCCAACAACTAAGATTATTTCCTAAGAAAACTTAAGTAGGTGCCCTTTAGAATTTATTGATGAAAGGGCCCCAGTAGTCAATTATTCGGGGTAAAATGTTATAGAATAACTATGAGTTTTAGTCATTGTTCATTCTTGGTAAATATGTTTTCATATTTTTTAAATATATATATTTTCAGAGATTAATATAATGAGTGATAAAATTATTTTATCTGATTTAATTCCAGCCTACACTTTGTGCCGTCTTTTAGTCAAAAGTGTAAGAGAAGAAATATCTTAGCACATAAAATTGGAATTTTTAACAGATGGTGATTTATATAAATCTTAGAAAATCAAATTAATGAAGAAAATATAAATGGCAAAAAAATTGAAATTATATTTATAAACTTTCTATTTTTAATTAAAATAATTTGGATTTATTAAAATTTTTATCTCTCTGAAATTATAATAAAAACTTAAAAAAAAATAAATAAAAATAGGTAAATTTGCATTTTAAAGATTCATTTAAATATTCGTATTTTTAATTAAGATAATATGGATTTATTTAAATTTTGGGCTGGCAAAATTTTTCTAAAAGCATAAAAATTAAATGAAAGTAACAACATTTGCTTTCTCAAAATTCACCTAAATATTCGTATTTTTAAATAAAATTACATTGATTTATTCAAATTTTTGTCGTTAAATTTTCTTTCTCTAAAATCATTAAAACCGTATTTTTAATTAATATAATAATTATTTATTAAAATCTTTGTCGTTCCTAAATTTGTTATAAGTAAAAATTAAATGAAGATAAGTAAATTTTTAATTAAATTTGTATCGATTTATACAAATTTTTGTCGTTATAAAAGGTTTTTATAAAAGCTTGAAAATTAAATGAAATTGTATAATTTTTTTTCTCAAAATTCATTAAATCTTCGTACTTTTAATTAAAATAATATGGATTTTTTCAATGTTTTAAAAAATTGAAAATTAAATGAAATTGCTAAAATTTTCTTTTCCTAAATTCATTTGAATGTTCTTTTTATTTTTTTTATTTTTAATTAAAACAATATGGATTTATTTATTATATTTTTGTCCTAAAATTTTCTTTAAAAAAAAATTAAATGAAATTAGAAAAAAATTTGCTCTCTTAAAATTTATTTAAATATTCATATTTGTAATTAAAATAATAGTGATTTATTGAAATTTTTGTCTCTGAAATTTTAAAAAAATATAACGCTCTCAAATCAAATTCAGATTTATTATTTATATTTTCAATACCTAAGGATTCTATCTTAAACATATTTTCTAAACCTTATAAAAACTCAGGGTTTGAGCTTTTATTAAAAGACCTGAAAGAGAAGGGTCGTAATTAGTGTTACAATTAAATAATAAAAGGAGACTTACTATGAATTTTTTCAAAAGGTTTTTTTGCTTTTGAAGTTCCTTCATATACGAATTCCATATAATTAAGAACGTTACGCAGTTATATATTTGAGTAGAAGGCAATAGATATGATAGTAAGAAAGATTTGAAAAAAGGAAAATATAACTCATACCTTATACCTTCGAATTCTGAGGACTTGTAATGAACAAGCAAAAACTCTTACATTTTTAATGACGTCAAGACTCGAAAATGGTTTGATAAAAAGGTAATTATTTAACCGAGAATTTGTTTAGTATTTGTACAAAATTTGGCTACATCTATACAAAAACAAACCAACTCTACAAACTCCTATCAAGGAGAACTTAAAATATATATAAAAGTATATACACTAGATAAATTAGTGAAAGCATATAAACAGTTTTTATATCCTCCCACTGAAGAGTTGCAATGAGAGCAGTATCATTGCAATTACTAAAATTAATAAAACACTACAAATAAGATAAATTCCTGTGAAGGAATTCATGACACTTGACAGCAGCATGTCTAAGTGGTCTTTCTCTGATTGACCTTGTCTGAGGTTGAGTTTTTAGAGATTTAAGCTGACAAGGTAAATTTATACCTGAAGTTGAAGGCTGAACATCTGGGACAGCACTATTACCATTATCTTGAACTGAATTTGAAGGTGAGGGATCAATTTGATCTGAAGTCTCATCTTCTTGACTGTCTGCAAACTCTGCATTAGATAAGTCACTGCAGATTTGATCATCGGCTTCACCACTGGTTACAGAATGAGTGATAGACAGCTCTAAAGGGTACAGATGGCAAATTGAATGATGACACGTTTGTCCATCTCCCCTTTTAACCAAAACACTTCTAATCTTACTATCATGACCAACGATAACATCCAAAACTCTGCCCAAAAGCCAGAAGGGTCTTGGCTTATTGGGTGTCTGAATCAAAACGATGTCTCCTACCTTTATTCTGTTGGTCCATTCTGACTGGTAGAGATTTCTACTTGTTTGGCGTAAATTTAATAGATAAGACTCATACCATAATTGCCTAAAGGTTTCTAATACTTTTCCTTGAGTACTTAGAGTTATGGATAAGTCTTGCTGTGAAGGAGGAAGCTGTTTCCATATAGGTAAGGAAACTTCATTGAATATAAGGTTTGAGTTGCCATAAGGCTTTAAAAAGGAATTTGGAGAAATGATTTCCAATTCATTTTCTGATGACCTATAAGTCAAAGGTCTTGAATTAACAACATTAATAATATTTGAAATAGTTGTTAACAATTGATAGTAAGTTAAGGTTGCATTAACTATAGTTTTATATAGACATCCCTTAACCACTCGTATCATTCTTTCCCAAACTGAGCCTACCCAACTACTGTACAGAGGAATCTTATAATG
>SEYY01019801.1:20000-25000 GCA_009176605.1 Armadillidium nasatum
GGAGATATGCGAAGTGGTCATAGGAAAATTATGAAGAATACGGCGTGAAAAGAATGGGGAGGTGTTCCCTGGCCTAGAAGTCCGTCGAAGAGAGGTATTGTGGGGAGAGGTTCCAATAGTGAGAGAATACGAAGCTACCGATGTGTGGAACGATCGTGGAACGATCGTGGAACGAGGCTTGTTGCTTCACGCTGGTTCAACTTTTGCAAAATACAGAGTTCAAGAACTTCTTTTTCGAGGGCATAGGAAAGGCAGTGAAATTGAGAATGCTGATTGGGGCCCTTTGTAAGTAGGGCAGCAAAGAGTACTGCTCCAAGTATTGTGAAGGTAACAGTCTCAATAAAGACAGATTGTGTGGGGGACCGACAGTATTTTTGAGTTTTGCCAAATCATTGACACTTGAAGCATCTTCTAAAGCTCTTTAAATACGGGCAAACAGAATGGATAGTAATCCAAGTTTCAGTTTCGTTGGTGGGAATGGAATGCAGAACGCGAGGAGCAAGTGGGTATTAGGCTGGTCTGGAGCTTACTGGGAAGGATAAAACCTGTACACTCAGTCATGGAAAAGAGTTTCCGTTGCCGGTTAGCTAGGATAGCTGTTGGATCATCCGACCTAATTTCAGGGGCATAAACCGTGCTTTTGGAGGTGTTGCGAACAGCATAGAAGTGAAAGTATTGTGCATGGTTCCAAGTTTTGACAGCCGTCAGAGTGTGGACTTTCGACTCCAAGACGTGGCTCTTATCAAGTGAAAGCCGTTCCAAATCGGTGTAACTTGGAGGTCAGTCGTATTGAGGGCACACTCTAGGGCTTCATTATGTGTGAGAGGACTTCGCAACGTAAAGAACTGAGAAGTGAATAATAATAATAATAATAAGAAGAAAAAATTATAAAAACCTGGCATAAATGTTAATAAACTTAAAAATTACAAAAATAATAAAATTTAAAATAATAATAATCATAACAATAATAGTAGAAATAATATTAAAAGTAATAATAATAATAATAATAATAATAATAATAATAATAATAATATGAAAAATAAATACTAAACAAATATCCAAATAATTTGTAGTTAAAAAAAAGTTTCTTTCTTCTAACAAAAATATATTTCTAAATAAATTCCAAAAGTAAAAATTTACTATTCCATTCTATTTTACTCACGTCTGCCTATTTCCTGAAGTCGTTTCCAAATTAATTAAAATCCAATTTAAATAAAACTTATTGAATAGTTTATTTTGTTCTTAATTATATATATATATATATATATATATATATATATATATATATATATATATATATATATATATATATATATATATATATATATATATATATATATATATATATATATATATCACCAAGGCTCACGGCAGAGCCCTATTCGAGGAGGGGGTGTTATATCAATATTAATTATTATCACCATTATAACCATCACCATCATCATCACCACCATCTTTATATATATATATATATATATATATATATATATATATATATATATATATATATATATATATATATATATATATATATATATATATATATATATATATATATATATATATATATATATATATATCCCTTGGAAAAGAATTCCCTCCAGGGATATTCAAATACATTACATTCTGGAAACTTTGTTTATTTGTTTCATTTAATATTCATTTTATAGAATTTCATATTGAATAGAAATCCGTATCGTACAAAGCATATAATATTACATTTTCAAAAAAAAAAAATTTTTTTTTTTTTTCAGGAAAATTAAATTTTTAAAATACATATTTATTTTAACAATTTCATTTATAATTTATCTTAATTCTCTTACAGTTATGTTAAAAATTATATATATATATATATATATATATATATATATATATATATATATATATATATATATATATATATATATATATATATATATATATATATATATCCCAGAGTTTCTTTTCCTGTGATCTTTCTTGGAAGAATCGCATTACTTATCTTTCTGTATAACCAAAAAAGGAAAAGCAATAAAAATACAGAAGCATTTTTAATTAGCATGAAATGACAAACAACAATTATCCCAAAAACAAAAAAAAAACTTATAAATATACTCAACACATGCCAAAACACTTACATACCTTAAAACCAACTTAATCCAATATATATACGGAATATCTTTCCCTCCATGCCGAGAATAATAATTTGAACACAAGAACATCAAGTTAAATAAATCTGACCAACTTTATCAAAGTAAGAATGGGAAACTCCGTTGCTTTTTTTTATATATATAAAAAGGAGAAAAATGAAATTTCTTCAGAAGTTGAAATGAACCTTTTATCGTTTCTTCTGGATTACTAAAGACCGTAAAACGTAATTCCTTGGAATGGTCACGGCTAAAATAGGATTCTGTTATATACAGAAGTTGGAAACTGTGTTATGTATGCATATATGCTTATCATATATATTAGTTCCTTGTAGTTTACATTTGCAGTATATATATATATATATATATATATATATATATATATATATATATATATATATATATATATATATATATATATATATATATATATATATATATATATATATATATATATATATATATATATATATATATATATATATATGCCCACGGTGAGCAAAGGCCATAGACGTACCAAATTTTGCAGAATTTTTGGTAAAATACAGAAACGGTCCAAATAAAGGGTCAACATTTTCCTTAATATAGCGTTTACACATGTGTAGATCCAAGAAAGTCGGAAACACAAGAAAGGGTAAGTGTTCCATACCTTACCACTAATATGAATAGAGTTGTACAGAGAACTGGTGAATCTATATTAAGACATGGGCCACTGCGAGATCTCCTCACTGGATTGAAGTATTCGAAAAAATAGTGTCAATTGCAGAGGCTACAGCACAAGGAGAGTGATGCAACAGTTGGACAGCTAGAAAAAAGATCGGGAAGAGTTTGTGAGAATAGGAGAGACGAAAAACAGAAAAGTTCCATATTTACCTTTTCAAGAAGAATTGTTGCCTGGACCCACCGTTGTTGTGGGATGCCTTCAACACAAAAGTGAGAACATCACTCCTAAAAAGATTGGCAATACGTTCCGAAGGAACATCAGAGCACCCAAATTTATAGAAGCTTATTTAGAAAGAAAGATAACGTGCTCCTAACAAGCAAATTTACGACAAAAAGGAAAACAAAATATTTCGAACAAAAGTAGATTTGAGTTGCGAATTTTCATAGAAAATATTATACTACTGTGGAAGATTACGGTAAATAAAAACATGAAAGGACTGTGTTCTGAGGCATTCAAAGCAACCATGTTTTCTTTTCAATAACTCTCCAACCATGAATATGAGAAAGATTCAGAGTCTAGCTGCTCTAAGGCAATCCTCCTAACATTATCAATTTGTTTTTGAGTGAGTCTCATTCAAATTGAAAATAATAAATGATGAATTAATCGTCATAAGAATGGATAAGAAGCAAAGCAAAGTTGCTGATAGAAATAATTGACGAAAATTATAAAAATTGGTAAAAAGACAAACATTCAGAGGAACGACATTATTGATATATTCAAAACATTATCAATGGCATTCTACAACTGCGGCTATAGAACGACTGGAAAGGAAGTCAAAGAGAAGGTTACAGAAAGAAGGATAGATACTGAAAGAGGAGAGTTTAGAAACCAAAGTTTGTGCTAGACTCTATCGTAGGGTTTCTATATGCCTAGAACCACAGCTAAAGATCCCTATAAATGCCGAAGAGCAAATATCGAAGAGATGAACAGAAAGGAAAAAGATCACAAGTTGAAGTCTAACAAAAGCCATCTTGAAGATATGAGATAAGATTAGAAGGTAATTCGAAATAGTCCTGTTAAGAATATGGTAATAAGGTCTTTCAAGCAAATTCATTTTTTTCTTCATATATCAAAACTACGAAGACGAATTGATCAGAAATCCTTTTTTTACTTAAATTGAGCCGCGGAAAACGATTTTGTATACTAACAATTTAAAAATAAAAAATAAAATAATTAACGAAATGTAATAAATACGAGAATTTAACAACGAATCTTGCGACTTCAATGGAGTATTACCATTTGCCTCGCACTGCCGGATTGCTGCATCAACATCGGTGAGGAAAATTTCGGAGCTAAAAAAAAAAAAAAATTTCACAAATATACTAAACTACAAACCAAATATTACGAAATAAAGTGAATTACGTAAATTGAAGAGATAAGAACATTCATTTCCTTTATTTACATATAATTGTTTTTCAACATTAATAGCAAAGACCCAGCGTTGTATAGGTTAGGCTTATTTGCTGGCCGTTAGGTGTACTTTTATTCTTTTAAGTCCAAGTTAGGTTAAGTCGGAGTAGTTTATTAGTCTAACAAATTAGTTCTACTTAACCTAATCTGAACTTAAATAAGGGTAAAAGTATTCCTAACGGTAAGCAAATAGGCTTAACCTAGCCATTAATTGCTATTAATGCTATTAATGTTGCATAACAATTAAATGCAAATAAAGAAAAAGAATGTTTTTATCACTTCAATTTACATAATTCACCTCATTTCGTAATATTTTGTTTGTAGTTTAGTATATTTTTGAAAAAATTTAATTTTTTTCCTTTTTTTATAACTCCGAAAATTTCCTCACCGACAATCTATCAGTGCGAGGCAAATGGTAATACTCCATTGAAGTCGCAAGATTCGTTGTTAAATGATCATATTCATTACTCTTTGTTAATTAATTTCTTTTTACTTTTTGGGGTTTTTAGTGTACAAAATCGTTTTCCGCGGCTCAAATTACGGAAAAAATATGATTTCTGATCTATTAGTCTTTGTAGTTTCGATACATGAAGAAAAAAAATATTTCCCCTTGAAAGACCCTATTACCAAGAATATTTTCGAAAACTTTGAAATTACAGATGTTGCAGCGATATGATTAAATAGATCTTGAAAGGGTACCACTTTTAGTACAGACTGAAAGGGTGAGCATTATAGTAGGA
>SEYY01019801.1:30000-35000 GCA_009176605.1 Armadillidium nasatum
TCTAAAGAGGAAAAGTCTCAGGGACATAAACTATTGTACATCGTTAAAGACAGTCAACTCAATGATGATAGACTATGAAAAGTTGATAGACTATGTTAGAAGCAGTTCTATAATTGTCATCTCCCAGTTTATGTTTTTAACTATAATATTTTAAAATTTATAGAAGAATGAGAATGCGCAATATATTTTTTTTCATGGTTTGTGGAAAAAGTAGTGCCTAATTGACATGATAATTGACTTTTATGCATAAAGATGAGTATGTAGCGCGAAAGGGAGTAATCACTGAACAACGGAAACAAAGAGGAGTTTTTTCGACGGTTTATAACTGCTCACGGGTTACACTCTTCTTGGTGGTGGTAGAAAATATAAAATAAAAGAAAACCCACCCAAACCTGAGCCTAACCCAAAACTTTCAGGTGTACGCTGACGGTGGTTTTAAAGATTGGATGATTAAATGCATCAGTAAGAGCAGATAATTGTACAAAGTTCCATATAATGGAAGTGCATGACTGGAAAGACAGAGCACCCTAATGGTCAAGCCTGGGGTTTACAAAATTCTCATAAACATTATTAATGAGAAAGTATGCCACCTCTTGCGCTCCGAGGGCTACGCAATGGTAGTGAAATGCAAGAGGTAAATTCCCTCGAGCACCTGTCATTGTAGTACCAATAGAAAGAAACAGTGCACCAACATCATGTTATAGAAGAAAAGGGTCAAGTGAGTATACAAGTAGCGGATAGTTTATAATCTTTTATCTTTAGATTCAATCCTATCCAAAAGAAAGTAGAACCGAAGCCAAACCCTCCACCCAACTCCACCCACCCAACAAAATGTGAGAACAGTGTACTCCATACAAGGACGGATAAGACACTTATATAATTGGAGCAACTGTTTAAATGAAAAAAAGCTGTCTTATCAATCACTGTGATATGAGATTTCAAAGATAGTTTATTCTTTAGGTTCAGACCAAAAATTTTTATTGTTGTTTACAAGTGAGAGGGGGAAGAGAAGAACCGTGGAAGGATATAGGAAAATTAAGATATGTTTCTTAGAGGAAGATATGAAAACGTTTAGTTTTTAAAGAGTTTAATTTCACAAAATTGAGACGACCTCACCTTTGAACCCCATCCAGGTAGGTAAAAATACACAAATTTACTTCCATATTATCAAAGTGGTAATTTCAACGCTTCCAACAGCGCTATGTTCTCTACACCTCCGCACATACTTACATACATATACATACATACATATATGCATACATATATATATATATATATATATATATATATATATATATATATATATATATATATATATATATATATATATATATATATATATATATATATATATATATATATAGTATATATATATATATATATATATATATATATTTGTAACATAGCTATAAAAGAAATACATAAAAGAAATATATGAAAGTATAAAATTTAATTCATACGAATACTCAGTAATTTTGCATTCTCTTTTGTTTCATTCCACTTCAATATATAATATATATATATATATATATATATATATATATATATATATATATATATATATATATATATATATATATATATATATATATATATATATATATATAATTCATCAGCATAAGAGTTGATTGGTAATTATGTAATATAGAGAAGATCATTAATAGAAAATTGAAAAATGGGTGGAGATAGAGTAGAACCTTGAGGAGTACCACTATTTATAGATTTGAAAGATGAACGCCAGACATCTACAATAGTATTTGTAGCATAACTGAAAAAGGCAATGAGAAAGCTACAGACAGAAAGAAAATACAAAGAGTTGGACCAGACTCTAAAAGGTTTACGAAATCTTTTCAATCACAGCAAAAGACCCAATAATATGTTGAAGAGATGAGACCAAGAGTCATAAAGATTAAGAAATTCAGCTGTAGAGCTTTTCTTATGAGAGCCATGCCGACGTTCAGAGTTAAGATTAGAAGCATCTTCTTGTTAAGGATGGGCTCAAAGACTTTTCAACTACAGCTGTATATGAGAAGAATTGCTCCAGATTTTATATTATTATTTTATTATTATTATATTATTATTATTATTATTATTATTATTATTATTATTATTATTATTATTTATTTCCTTTAAGTTAAAAAAATAGGGAGATAGTTAAAGTTTCTAAAGGTTTGAAAGTTTTATTTTCCGATACAGGTTGAAGGGAAGTTCGAAGTGGAAAGACTGAAAAAATTCGGAAGAACTTGTTTTGAAAACCATAGGAGAGATACCATCAGAACCGTACTCCTTCATAATGTTTAGCTTGGAGACAGCATAATGTTTAGCTTGGAGACAGCAGAAATAATGTCTTTAGAAAAAATTACAATGTTAGTCATAAATGAGTTAGAGTATCGTGGAGAAGGACGAATAGCAACAGAGTCGTCAAAGGTGGATTTAAAATCAAAGGTAGGTTTCATTGAAGAGTTGAGTTTTAGAAGAAGGATAAAAAAAAGCGGTTGTGCTGTTGGAAGATACTAGAGGAAGGAAACTGGAATATGGAATGTACAGTAGATTCAATTACACAGAGAGAGAATCACTTCAGTTTTGCACTATGCATGCTCCAAGAGACCCTCCCACTATTGCAGAAGTCTTTACATGAGAAGTCAGAAAATTACGAAGGAAAGTTCTACTTCTTAGGAGCACTGAAATGTGGTAAAAAACAAATTTACCAGCCAATGAGAAGTCTTTCCTTAGGAAACGTTTAGAAATACAACAAGTCGCAGAGATAAGATGATCGGAGGACCACAATGTGGAAAGTGTTTATCAAAAAAAAGGAGAAGAATTTGAAGATAAAAGGTTTAAAATGATGGGTTCTTCAACAAGACGATCAGGTGTACGGGTATGAAGCTACACCAACTGCTCTAGTCAATTTCTACCACTATAGCTACAATACTTTTTTTTTTTTTTTTTTTTTTTTTTACACATCACCACCACTCACGGGCAAAGCCCTATTCAAGGAGGGGGTGTTAAAAGAATAAAAATGAAAGAAAATAGAGTACAAAGTCCAGAAAATAAAAACCACCCCTACAGTACCCACCTAACGCAAATTTCTCAGGTGGGCGCAGACGCGGGCTTTAAAGAAATTGAGATTAAATGCAGAGGGAAATACAGAAGATGGAAGAGAGTTCCACAAGACAGAGGTGGCAGGAAAGAAAGAGGCACCACAGCGGACAAGCCTGGAGTTGCCTATGTCCACGCAAAATTGATGCGCGGACATTGCACCCCTTGTGCTGCGAGGACGCCGTAAAGGTGGAGGTACACGGGTGGATAGTTCCCTCGAGCATTTGCCACTGTAGTACCTATAGAAAAGTGATAAGGCACCAACATCACGTCGCAAAGATAAAGAATCAAGAGAATTAGAAAGAGCGGGACAGTTTATAAGTCTTTTAGCCTTTGACTCAACCCTATCCAAAAGACGGGTGAAACCTGAGCCACCCCAGATATGAGAGCAGTACTCCATACAAGGGCGGATGAGACCCTTGTATAATTGGAGTAACTGCGAGGAAGAAAAAAATTCTCGCAGTCTAAACAGAACTCCCAGCTTCTTTGAGGCCGCCCTAGCAACCATTGTGATATGAGGTTTCCAAGACATTTTTTTGTTTATGTGAAGGCCAAGAATGTTTATATTGTCAACAGGAGAGACGGGAGAACCATCGAAAGAAATAGAAAAGTTAGGAGGTGTCTTTGAGAGAGAGATTTCTAGAAGTTGAGTTTTTAAAGAGTTGAATTTCACAAGGTTGAGACGACCCCACTGGAAATTCTATCCAGATCTGCAAGAATGGAATCGGAAAGATGAAGACGAGAAGCAATTCTAGATGCAAAGGAAGGAGCAGATTTGAAATGAGTAGAAGAATGGAGGGTTGAGTCATCGGCATATGAATGTATAGGGTTAGATGAACAGCTGAGAAGATCATTAATGAAAAGTAAGAATAGAGTAGGAGACAAGACAGAACCCTGAGGAACACCACTATTGACAGAAAAGGAAGAAGAAGTCGCTCCATCAACAACAGCCGAAATGGAACGATTAGAAAGAAAACTAGACATAAGTAAGCAAAGAGAAGGAGGAAACCCAAAGGAGGGGAGCTTGGAAAGCAGTGACGCATGCCATACTCGGTCAAACGCCTTAGATATGTCAAGCGCCACCACGCAAGTCTCCCCATGGTCCCTAAGGGCAGAAGACCATAGATCTGTGAGATAGGAAAGTATATCACCAGTAGACCTCGAACGACGAAAGCCATACTGATGATCAGAAAGAAGGGAATGAGATTCCAGATGATCTAAGAAGTGAGAGTTAAGAAGGGTTTCAAAGATCTTAGACAGAATACAAGTGAGAGCTATAGGGCGATAGTTGGAAGGATCAGAGCGGCTACCTTTCTTCGGAATAGGTTGGACATATGCGCGCTTCCAACACTGAGGGAAAGTACTAGTATTGAGGCATAGAGAGAAAAGTTGAACGAGGGACGGAGCCAGCTCAGAGGCACACTCCCTTAAAACTCGGGGAGGAATGCCATCCGGGCCGCTTGCCTTCCTAACGTTCATAGACTTCAGAAGCCCATGCACCTGGTCAAATGAAATCACAGGCAAAGGCATGGGACCTCTGAGAGGAGAAGAAGTAGGAGGAGGATTGCCGGAGTCGTCCAGGGTAGAATTAGAGGAGAATAGGAGGCCGAAGAGATTAGCCTTTTCAGTTGGAGTGTTAGCAACAGAACCATCAGAGCGAATAAGAGGAGGAAAGGAAGATTTACAGAAATTGTTGGAGATGTTTTTGGCAAGAGGCCAGAAAGATTTTTCAGTAGGAGAATTTAGGAGCTCAGCACACCTTCGTTTGGTGAAAGTCTGCTTTGCTCGTCGAAGAATATCCCTGCAACGATTCTGATCTGAATGAAAATTAGCTAGAGTGATAGGAGAAGGAGAATTTTTCCACTGTCGATACGCAATGTCTCTAGCCTGAATGGCACGAG
>SEYY01019801.1:37500-45000 GCA_009176605.1 Armadillidium nasatum
TTAAAACGTTAAAACAAATAGGTTACTCATCACAATAACTACAAACTGTCTGTAGTAAAATAAAAATATTTAACCTTACTGCAGATAAATTTTAAAAAAACTAACCATTATAACTAAACTAATTACAAACACAAGTTTAAAGAAGAAAAAAAAACTTACCTAAATATTTAAATGAAAAAATAAAAATATGTTAAAACTAAAAACACAACAACAGTACACACACTAAAACACACTTTCACTAGAAAAGCTAAAAACTAAATTATACCTTAGGCAAGTTGCTGAGGTATATCGATAATCTGTATTCAGTTATATCGATAATGACATCGGTAATGTTATATATATATATATATATATATATATATATATATATATATATATATATATATATATATATATATATATATATATATATATATATATATATATATATATATATATATATATATATATATAATATATATATATATAATATATCGATATTTTTTATATCGATATTTTTAAAAATATCGATATTTTGATGGCAGTAAGCCTCGTCTCGCGGCCACGCTCTTTTATAGGTTAGGCCTCTATTTTCGGCAACTTCGGTAGTTCAGGTTATAAGTCTAACAAAAGTTCTCTTGAAAACTAATGTGAGTATGTCTGGTGTAATATGGCAGTAGCCCTCACCTCGTGGCAACGCTTTCGAATAGGTTCGATATATCGATATATCGATATTTTCGAATATCGATATTTTCCAAATATCGAAGGTCAGAAAGATTCTTAACCTTTACCTATATATATATATATATATATATATATATATATATATATATATATATATATATATATATATATATATATATATATATATGATCTTTTTAATTATATCGACCCCAGCCAATTGCAACAAAATTTACCTTATATTTAGAACATGACCCCTAAATAACGAAGAAAATATTTAAAAAGCGAAGAAAAAATAGGGAAATAAATTTTCGAGTTTTAAAAATAGAAAAATGCAGCGAAAAATCGTGAAATGTATCCAATTTGGAGAGAGAGTTTATTTTATAAATCTCATACATGGTTCATGTTTTTTCCATTCATTTTATTCCTAACAAACTAATTCAACTTAACCTAACTTTGACTTAAAGGGTAAATATAGGCCAAACGGCCAGCAAAATATATATATATATATATATATATATATATATTATATATATATATATATATATATATTATATATATATATATATATATATATATATATATATATATATATATATATATATAATATAATAAAATTTTACTGTAGCAAAACATTTGCAAAATAAAAATAAAAATTGGGTATAAAAAAATTGCCATGTGTTGCAAACTAATAAAAAAAAAGCGCCAATTAAAAATTGGCTATAAAAAAATTCTCCAAGTGTAGATATAATTAATAAGACATATATATATATATTAAAAACAAAAGTGCACAAAATGAATGCAACATGAAAGTTAAATAGTTTAATCAATCTATCAAACATAATTTAAGTTAAAATTGTTATTCGACGTTTCGGTCATTTCTACGACCATTATCAAGATAATAAAATAAATTAAGAAAAATCAAAACAATATTAAACGCAACACAGTTATAAAGACAACGTAGTAACAGAAATATTTTTTATTATTATTTATTTAAAAATATTTATTTATTATTATTTATTATTTATTAGAATTAAAAAAAAATCGTATAAATTACAACACTCGATTACCAAACGGGTTGAACTGTAGTGCGAGTGTGAATAAACTAAATTTGGAAGAATATATGAACTCCTTTCACTCCAGTATCAAATTTACGATAGAAGTAGAACCTAATAAACACCCTTTCCTTTTTAGATGTTCCTATTTCTCGCACTACTTCTTTCTTCTTCACTTCAGTCTTTCGTAAGTCTCCTTCCATTCCTTCAGTCACTAATTTTAAATTGTTCTTCCTCTTTCAAATTTAAAACTAACACCTTCTTGACGTATTTACATAGAACCTATTGCATCTCTTCCATTTACCTTTCTCTTCACTCAGAATTCACCTTTTTATAGAGTCTATTCAAATCTTATAACTTTCCGCCCAATTTAGTATCACATATTGTTCAATTCTTGTCAAAGATTTATCCTCCTCCTTTTCCAGTCTCTTCTACTCTTAAGAAAACTATTTATTTCTCCATACCTTTTCTTAATCACTCCACTGTCTCCTTGACTCCTAAACTTTGCGAGTCCCTTTCACAATATCTTCCCCACGACATACGTTTCTCTTTCCGTTCTTCCTTCAAAATCTCTTTTGTTTTTCATTATAAACCTCTTCCGTTTCCTCTTAAGACTTCAGTTATTTACAATTCACCTTCCTTCCTGCCAGAAGGGCTATATAGGCTCTACTAACCGTCTTCTCAGGACGCCTATCTTAAAACATCAGGGTTTTTCCCCTCTCACATCTCTTCTTCTTTCCACCCCTGCTTTTCCTAACATTAGATCCCACTCAAAGACAACTTGCAATGTTTCCCTCTGCAACAATATTTTTCAATTTTAGACATCAATCAAGATAGATATTCTTTTCACATTCTGTACTTGAATCTTAATACATTTCTAAACTCAAACCTGACCTCAATTGTAATCAATTATCATATCCCCTTTATATACCACAATCCTTAATCTCCCTCGTACATTTAAAGTATTATTTTTCGGCTGACTTTTCACATTTACATATTGTCTCCCTTTGCATTTAAATATGTAAATCTTTTGCCTTCCCCCACCTCCTATAATTTATAGAATTTGGGAATGGGTGTCCTTCCCCTTATGTATCTGTTCGTACATGTGATGCTTTACAGGACCTGGTCATGTCCTGTTGCTTGTGACTCTCTCTCTCTCTCTCTCTCTCTCTCTCTCTCTCTCTCTATATATATATATATATATATATATATATATATATATATATATATATATATATATATATATATATATATATATATATATATATATATATATATATATATATATATATATAAGTAGTATAGGGGCGGAATTGACAGAAAAATCTGACAACCTAAGCCAGAACGGGATTTTGATTTGCAATGCAAATCACTCAGCTCAAATTGACCTCACGCTCTTTCCTGACACCATTTTGAGGGGGTTCAACCCATTGAAATTGGCCTCAAGTCTGGGGAAGGGGCCCCCGCGGGGCCCCGTGAACCCCCCAAAAATGGTATCAGGAAGTTGCCTGAGTTTGCAAAATCGCTGCGTTCACCTCACTTTCTTTCCTGACCATTTTCTTTGCGGTTCAGTTCGTCTGAAATTGGCTCGAAATTGGGGGTCCGGGGGTCCGTGGGTCCGTGCGGGTCCGTGAACCGACAAAGAAAATGTCAGGAAGGTCCCTGAGAATGCAGGATTGCACGCAAATGCAGAAAAAACCGTTAGGGACAGGTTGTCAGATTTTTCTGTCAATTCCGCCCCCTATACTACTTATATATATATATATATATATATATTTTTATATATATATATATATATATATATATATATATATATATATATATATATATATATATATATATATATATATATATATATATATTATGTATATTTTTTTTACCTGTATTTATGCAAGTGTACATGTGAGTAATGATTTTCCCATTTTTGTTATGTATTCATGTATGCTTATATTGTTTGTATGTGCAAATCCTTTTTAGATAATATTTGTGGTGTTTTTTTTTCAATTTTGTATATATATATATATATATATATATATATATATATATATATATATATATATATATATATATATATATATATATATATATATATATATATATATATATATATATATATATATATATATATATATATATATATGTAGACCAACCAAATTAACAATTCCGTTCTAAAATATTCTTTCATTTCTCCCAAATTTAGTTTATTCACGCTCGCCTTACAATTCAAAGGGCTTGCCAATCTAGTTTCAGGTAAGATCACTTCTTTCCATTTTCAAAACTTGCAATTTAATGAGGAAATTTTTTTGAACAAAAAAAAAAAATATAAGCATAATATAAAAATTAATAAAAGTTTTAAAAAAAATAAATAAATAAAATAGTATGAAACTAATATAAATAAATATCAATAAGTATATTGATAAATAAATTAGTAAATTTTAAAACTTGAAAAAGAGTTCATGCTGTTAACAAAATTTCAGTTCAATATTAGTAAACGATTGGAATTTAAATTTTCATTTAAGTTCGGTTTGAGAAGCCAAATACAAGAATTCCAACAAAAGATTAGGCTCCTCAGCTTGAGCCAAAATTGCAAAATTAGTATCCATTATATTATGGTTTGCCTGGAGAGGATGAGCATTTAGAGATGATTAGGAGGAAGATGGAAGTGATCAAAAGTTTTAAATGAAATACCTTTATGCTCAGCAATGCGTTTCTAACAGTTTTGCTAATGTAGGTGGCATCACAGACACCGCACTTGTAATTAAATACTACTGATGAGCATGAAGGTAAAGGGAGTTTATTTTTAAATTTAACATAATTCCCAAATTTGTTTAAACTAGGAAATATTAATTTAAATTTGAACTTGGGAAAGCTAGTTTTCAAAAGTCCATCAATTTTACGCCTAATTTCATAACTCATTTTCCCCATGAAAGGCAACTTCAAATACAAAATATCCTTAAGAGCTGTTAATTTTGCCGTAGATTTTTCTTCAAATTTTGTTGGAAATAGTGTCAGAAAAGTAGTAACCCATTCTTCAGAAATAATGTCTACAGGAAATCCCGATCCTTCGTGAGATTCAAGTTAGACGAGGAAATTTTGTATCCTCTATCAAGAAGTGTTTTAATTAAGTTGATTTTAAAAATATAAGGAATGAAGGAATCGAATTTTGTTGTCAATCCGGTAAAGGTTGATTTCCTAAAGACACTGATGCTACATGTTGTTTTCCTTTCATTTGTTGACATCAAAAAATGCCAAAGAATCATTTCGCTCCAAATCAGCAGTGAATTTAATATTAGGGTGTTTTGCGTTGATATATTGCAAAAATTTACTAACATGTTTGTCGGATTCTAAAAGAAGAATGGAGTTATCCACATATCTCATGTAAAATATTGGTTTAAATTCTTCCAGACATTCATGAAGCCAAATTTTTTCATAAAAAAAACATGAAGGTGTTACTAAGAGTAGGACCCAAATGACTCCCCATAGTAAAACCATTAACTTGTTTATAATAAATTCTATTAAATAAAAATATAATATCTTTAGTTGACCTATCAAGTAACTCCTTAAAGCTTTGTTTATCCGAACCATGTATGGTGGTCGAATTTCTGAATAAGTAATTTAAGACAATTTATAAGGATTCTTTTAGTGGCACATTAGTAAATAAACTTTGTACATTAATACTTGCCATAAAATAATTATTGACATTTGGAAATTACTATTTCACTGACGAATAAAAATTTGTCATTTACTGAATATTCATTTTTTGTTAAATTTTCTAAAATAGGTACGAAAAATTTTGAGTTTGTAGTTTACAGTGCCAATACTATTATTATTATAATAAGATTAGTCCAACAGGGCAGTCAGGTTTGTATACTTTTGGAAGTCCATACAAAATCCGAGCTTGGCCCCAGAGGAATAAAGAGAAGAGAATGTTTTCATCAATTTTGTTAAAACTTTAAGTTTCTGAGTAACCTATTTAATTTGTCTCCAATAGAACATGATATTTTGGCAATTTCTCGTAATAACCTCAAATTCAGTTGTGTCAGAAGTATGTTTGATACTTTATTAATGTAGTTCTTTCTATCCAGAATCACGACCCCTACCTCTATATCTGGTTTAGTAATTATTAAATTTTTATTAGTATAAATTCATGAAAGACAAATTTCTAAAATCATTAAATATAGTTTTTTTTTCTCTATCTAAAATTTGAAAATCGGTAATTTATATAACTTTCTCAAAAGCTTCTCAACATGGAGTAAATATTTGCATATGTTTAATTTCTGAGGAATAATTTCAAAATTTAATCTTAGTACTTTCATTGAGCTGAAAGGATCTGTAATTAAAAATTACTGAATTAGAATCAATATTTTCCTGACGTGAAGAAATTCTTATAGATAAAAGTTTCCTGTCGTGTACTTTATTAATAGTAGTGGAAATGTTGTTTATGGTTCTGGATAAAATACAACAAACAAATATAAAGTCGAGGTAGGAAAGGGTTAGTTAATGGTCTGCAGAAAATTTCTTAACGTTTGTTGATACAGTTTTAATCCACTCTTTATTCATTATCTTATTACTATTATTATTATTATTATTATTATTATTATTATTATTATTATTATTATTATTATTATTATTATTATTATTATTATTATATAATTGATATTTTAATAATTTCCATTATTAATATTATTATTATTATTATTATTATTATTATTATTATTATTATTATTATTATTTATTACTATTATCACAATTTTAATATTTTATTAATTTACTATTATTATTATTATATAAAATTACTATTATTTATTATTATTATTATTATTATTTATTATTATTATTATTATTATTCATCATTATTATTATAAAATCTCAATACTTGTGGTTTGTGCAGTGCTAGTTTAATAAAAAATAAAAGATTTATAACATTTTTGTATATATATATATATATATATATATATATATATATATATATATATATATATATATATATATATATATATATATATATATATATATATATATATATATATATATATATATATATATATATATATATATATATATATTTTACAAAAGGTGCAGGAATTCCTCATCAATTAAAATTGAATTGTTGTTTTATGAAGCACAATATAATTATTTCATTGCAGAAATTTATGTAAATATTAATATAAATGATGTAAATACTATATAAACAAAGAAATTACTGAAATATCCCGTTTAAAGTTTAAAAACAAAACAAAAAAATGGTCTTTATTGTTTTTTTAAAAAAAATCATTTTTTCCACCCTGATATATATATATATATATATATATATATATATATATATATATATATATATATATATATATATATATATATATTAGGGATGGAGTGAAGTATCGGTATCGGTATCGGCAAGTATCGGCATATTTTCCGATACCGGTATCGGTATCGGTATCGGCCTTTTCAGTATCGGTATCGGCAAAAAATTTGTATAGGAGTAAAGTATCGGTATCGGTAGTAGTATCGGCAAGTATTGGCATATTTTCAGGTATGGGGTATCGGGTATCGGCTTCGGGGAATTTTTAGGTATCGGTATCGGTGTCGGTAAAAATTTTGGTATCGCTCCATCCCTAATATATATGTATATGTATATATATATATATATATATATATATATATATATATATATATATATATATATATATATATATATATATATATATATATATATATATATATATATATATATATATATATATATATATATATATATATATATATATATATATATATATATATATAT
>SEYY01019801.1:52500-67500 GCA_009176605.1 Armadillidium nasatum
AAAATAATAATAATAATGAAATAATAATAATAATAATAATAATAATAATAATAATAATAATAATAATAATAAATAATAATAATAATAATAAATAATAAAAAAAAAAAAAAATAATAATCTTAAAAATAATGATAAATTATAATTATAATATAATAATACTAATAATTATAATTATAATAATAATAATTATAATAATAATAATAATAATAATTATAATAATGATAAATTTGAATAACAACAATAAAAATAATAATTATTTTAATAAAAATTATAAAAATAATGATTATAATAGTAATAGTAAAAATAATAAAAATATAAATTATAATAGGTGCATTAATAATATAAATAATAAT
Organism: Armadillidium nasatum; assembly: GCA_009176605.1. Classification (NCBI taxonomy): domain Eukaryota; kingdom Metazoa; phylum Arthropoda; class Malacostraca; order Isopoda; family Armadillidiidae; genus Armadillidium; species Armadillidium nasatum. Next base: position 52,854 of record SEYY01019801.1, read on the forward strand.
AATACAAATAATAATAATATTAATAATAATAATAATGATATTAAAAATAATAATAATAATAATAATAATAATAATAATAATAATAATAATGATAATAATAGCAAGGAAATTTCTAAGACAGCAGTCATGGATTAAAGAGGCCCCCAAAAAAGAATACACAAAGCATAATAATTAAACATAAGGATGCAAATTACACACACACATGCAAAATACACACAAATTTTATTTTTTGTATTTTTTACATTTATTAGTTTTGAGTAAATGAACACAGATCAAAATTAATAATAAAAATAATAATAATATTATTTGTTTATTATTATTAATTATTATTATAATTAATATTATTATTATTATAAATATTATTATTATTATAATTATTATTATAATTTCTATTATTATTATTATTATAAATATTATTACTATTCTTATTATTGTTATTATTATTATTATTATTATTATTATTATTATTATTATTATTATTATTATTATTATTTTTATTATTTTACTTTTCTTATAGATATTTTTATTTTATTTTTAAAATTACAATTTTTTATTATTGAAATTATTTTTATACCTTTAATAATTAAAAATTTTATAAATCTTTTATAAATCATTAATTAAAGTGCAACATCTGCTACATTTTTCGTAAATACATTTTTATTTGTAAAACTTGATTTTCTTCTTGATGTGGAGAAAAAACATAAATATTTGTATTTTTTTTTTTTTTTCTTAACACATCACCACCACTTATTTATGTCACTGACATTAAATCAACTTTTCATTAGCGAAAATTAGTTTAGCTTTTAATAATAATAATGATAATAATAATAATAATAATAATAATAATAATAATAATAATAATAATAATAAAAATAATAATAATGGTAATAATAATAAAAATAATAAAAATGAAATAAATAATAATAATAATAATAATAATAATAATAATAATAATAATAATGATAATAAAAATAATAATAATAGCAATACATATAATAATAATGATAATAATAGTAGTGAAAAAATAATTATAATAATAATTAAATAAACAATATAATTATGATAATTAATAGTAATAATATAATTATAATAATAATATAAATTAAATAACAAAATAGTAATAATTATCAATAATAGTTAAATAATAATAATAGTAGCAAAGATAGCACTTTCGGGGGTGCCAGATTTTTTTGAGGTAGCTAAATCTGGCATCCTGAGCCTAACGGGAGTTTGATTTGCAATGCAAATCACTTACTCAATTTGATCTCACGCTCTTTCCTGAAACCATTTCAGGGGGTTCAACCAATTGAAATTGGCATCAAGTTTGGGGAAGGGGCCCCGCGAACCCCCAAAAAATGATATCAGGAAGTTGCCTGAGTTTGCAAAATCGCTGCGTTCACCTCACTCTCTTTCCTGACCATTTTCTTTGTGGTTCTGTCCGGCTGAAATTGGTTCGAATCTGGGGATCCGGGGGTCCGCGTGGATCCGTAAACCGACAAAGAAAATGTCAGGAAGGTCCCTAAGAATTCAGGATTGTACGCAAATGCAGTAAAAGAAAGTTAGGAACAGGTTGCCAGATTTAGCTACCTCGAAAAATTCAGGCACCCCCGAAAGTGCTATCCTTACTACTACTACTAATAATAATAATAATAATGCAAAAAAAATATCACCTACATAATGAAAGGGTAAATAGTATATTTTTAAATTTCCTTTTAACGAAAGCTCTAATTATGTTGCAATTTCAATTATGAATACTTAAAGAGAAAAGTGATAGTTGTAAAATTTTAATTAGTAAGTAAGTGTAGCGTAATGATAGCGCATTAGGATGGAAAACTTATAATCAGGCCTTTGCATTATATATATATATATATATATATATATATATATATATATATATATATATATATATATATATATATATATATATATATATATATATATATATATATATATATATATATATATATATATATATATATATATATATAGAATGGACAAAGCTTGAATCGATAAGAAAATATATGAGTTTCAAAAAGAATAAAAAAGTGAAAGGTGATAACTAAAGTAGCTTTAGTTTGAGGGGGGGGGGGAGGCAAAAGATAATTGAAATGAAATTGGACTGGTAAAAAAACCGCTGAATCTGTTTTTCGTATGTGATAAATAAGCATTTAATGAAAAACACATAGCAATTATATATATATATATATATATATATATATATATATATATATATATATATATATATATATATATATATATATATATATATATATATATATATATATATATATATATATATACTGTAAATAAATGCAGGTCTAATTCCTTTCTATAGAAAGGAAATAGAAAGGCTTAGTCTAATTTCTCATATTTCTCTATTTCTTTGAGCGGAATTATAAAGGCTATTCAGAATTTGGAAGACACTAGACCGGATTAAAGAGGAATTAGGGCGGTGTTTATATATATATATATATATATATATATATATATATATATATATATATATATATATATATATATATATATATATATATATATATATATATATATATATATATTTTTTTTTTTTTTGACGGAAGATAAATACACAGAAAATAAAGACTTAATAATTTTGTTATACTCTGCTTGGAAAAAGACAATGGGAAATAAATAGAGAAGAAATATATAATGTAAAGCAGTATATATATATATATATATATATATATATATATATATATATATATATATATATATATATATATATATATATATATATATATATATATATATATATATATATATATATATATATATATAGGGGGAGAGAGAGACTCACGTGCTTGAAGGGCACCGGTTCTATCCCACTTGGGGATCCTAGGTATATACTACCTAGAAAGTTTTCCCTCTTCGAATATATATATATATATATATATATATATATATATATATATATATATATATATATATATATATATATATATATATATATATATATATATATATATATATATATATATATAAGCTATTTTCTTATCATATTTCTTATCTATTAAAAACCTCTCGAAAGAATTTGAGTGTTTCATTTATCAAATGTCGAAATGAATCAGAAAAACATTTCTCAATCACCGTTTCTATTTTTAACAAGAGAATTGTTTTTCATCATGTTTAAACGAGGAAAAATTAGAAATCTGACAGCTTTACATATTACAAACTCATTTATTGATTATATTCAAATTTGATACTATTATATATATATATATATATATATATATATATATATATATATATATATATATATATATATATATATATATATATATATATATATATATATATATATAATACTGTTCTTCTAGGCTATGTTTTAATAAACTGGAACTGTATGATGTAAGGGGCCACTCATTAGAACCTATTTCTTATCTGAAGGATGAAAACAGCTTATTGATGTTTTTTGATAATTCTTCTGATTCCCTACTTATGAAGGTTCGGTGTATCACATGGGTCTTGCCTAGTTCCTTTAATTTTTAAAATCACCATTAATGACACTGTTATCATTCTTCTCCAATCCACTCTGATTTTGCATGCCAATGACCTGAATATTTGTTCCACTTACACTGATTTTGGGTTTGCTCTTGGCAATATGAAAAATATCTTTCAGTCTTTTGAAACTTGGAGAAGTTTCAGTAAACGAAATATTAAGTTTTAAAAATTCTAAATACATTGTTTATTATTCTTAGGTCTCAATTATAATTTGATCTTAAAATGGGGAAAAATGGATTCAGATACTTGATCTGAATTCTGAAAGACAGTTTGCTTTCTGAAAAGTAATTAAAATATTGCTTCTAAATCAACTGGTGTTGATATATAATTCACTCACACTATAGCATTAAGCTTTACAGATTTTGTGACTATTGTATTTATCATACTAGAGCGTTAAACTTTACAGATTTTGTGACTATTGTATTTATCACTCATTTTGTCTCGTATTAATATACATATACTTGCTTAGAGTGACCCGAATATTAGTTTGTCTTGAAAATGTATTTAAAAGTTTTGGTGGAGACACGCATTTTGAAGAATTGAATTACATTCTCGTTCTAATTTCGATACCCAGTAAACACGAAGTTGCAGCAAACACTTACTAAGCACTATCACCATAATGATAAATCTGAGAAGGAGAGGATTGGTAAGACTCTAGTAAAAGATTTTTGAGAAGTATATTCTAAGAAAGTCTCTGTCCTTTAGATATACATAATTTGCCAAGAATTAATTTACTTAAAACATTATCGATGATAATAATAATAATAACAATAATAATAATAATAATAATAATAATAATAATAATAATAATAATAATAATAATAACAATAATAAAAAGTAATAATGATAATAATAATATAATAATAATAATAATAATAATAAAAAAGTAATAATGATGATAATATAATAAAATAATTATAGTAATAAATTTTTTTTAATAATAATAGTAATAATGTATGATAAATAAAAATAAATAAAAATATTGATATAAATATAATAATAATAATAATAATAATAATAATAATAATAATAATAATAATAATAATAATGTGATACTGATTATAATAAATAAAAATAAGTAATAATAATAATAATAATGACAATAATAATAATAATACTTATAATACTGACAATGATAAATATAATAATAATAATAATAATAATAATAATAATAATAATAATAATAATAATAGAATCAGAATGTAGGTTGACTTTAACATTACATTATTTTATACTACAGTATTAACTTTTGACCTTTGTCTGAAATTCATCTGCTCAAAATAATTAAATACTAGATAATAATTTCATAAATTATAATTTAATTCAGAAATAATTTTAATGCTTTGTTTAATATATTATAATTGAATTTATAATTGAAATTTAAATATAAATTTCAATTATAAATTTTTGAATTAATAAACTTTAATGTTAATAAGCTTTCAAAATTAGATAAAAAAAATTTATAAATCATGCATGTATAAAGTGATTATTTTTTTGTCTTGAATAATACAGCAGCATTATCACTCTTATTTTATTATTATTATTATTATTATTATTATTATTATTATTATTATTATTATTATTATTATTATTATTATTATTATTATTATTATTATTATTATTATTATTATTATTATCATTGCTATTATTATTATTATTTTTAATATTCATGGCTATCGATCTTATTGTTTTATTTATTTTTTTTTTTTTTTTTTTTTTTTTTTAATATCTTTTTTTTTTTTGTTTTTTTTTATTATTATTATTGTAATCATTTATATTACTATCGTTATATATATATATATATATATATATATATATATATATATATATATATATATATATATATATATATATATATATATATATATATATATATATATATATATATATATATATATATATATATATATATATATATATATATGCATGTATGAGTGTGTGTGTGTGTTTTGTGTATCCAAGCGTGAGCGTTCGTTTGTGTGTGAGAACATTATGAAGAAAAACTTGAAATATTAATAACATTTATCTTCTTCTCATTATAGTTCTTGTCATTTTTTATTTGGAAGAACTAAAAAACTTCTATGAATACATACAGTTCACGATCATGTGATCTTCTTGCTAAGAGATTTCACTTAGCAAGACTCGAAGAGATAAAGCAGGATACAGAAATAAATAAGAAGACAAACAGAGAAATTCTACGTGGAATTAGTAAACCAGTATAGTGAAAAAGATTGAAAGTTAGAAGAACTTCAATTTTGTTTGGTTTATCTCGGAGACTATCATCAATGAACTAGTAATGAACTGGATTTCAACTCAAATTTTGTTTGAGAGGTAATAAACGGGTTCAACCATTTGAATCTTAATCAGTGTACTTGCCTTTCAAGGTGTTAGTTAAAAGTATCCAGTGAAAAGGAATTTTGTGCCGTGGAGGTTAATTATCCTCGATTTTTTTTTATGAATTTTTGTTATTCTGGAATTTATTTCCAGTTATAAACGATTAATTTCAAAGAAGTAAATCCTATTTGAAATGGTTATCGTAAAGTTTTAGTATAGATAAGCATTCGTAGATTTGAATTGGATGCTCATATCAATTTTGATAACCTGAAAATATACTATATCTACAATTTTCTGCATAGTTATTTGAGATTGTAGGAAGATCTCACTGGCGCAACAGAATAGAGTTGGTGAGAATAGGCGAGACTGTAGTAAAGATAATACTTCATTTGCATAGAACGTGTTCCTTTAAGAAGAGCTTAAAATAATAATAATAATATTAATATTAATAATAAGTAATAATAATAATAATAATAATAATAATAATAATAATAATAATAATAATAATAAAATAATAATAATAAAATAAAATAATAATAATAATAATAATAATAATAATAATAATAATAATAATAATAATAATAATAATAATAATAATTAATAATAATAATAATAATAATAATAATAATAATAATAATAATAATAATAATAATAATAATAATAATAATAATAATAATAATAATTTAACAATAGGACATGAATATGGGATGACTTAAATTACATAATTTATCAATAGCCAAACCTCAATCCATATGCACCAAAATAATATTTATCTAATTATTAATTCTTTTATCTTAATTGATTTAAAATAATTTTAATATTTATTAATCCGAGCATTTCTAGTCTGAAAAAGTAAACCAGGTTAAAAAAAAAAAAATTTGAATGTTAGAAAAGGTCTATTATATTGGGTTTATTTCGAAGGGGATCATGCAGTAATACTAATACTGAAATATATATATATATATATATATATATATATATATATATATATATATATATATATATATATATATATATATATATATATATATATATATATATATATATATATATATATAATATGAACTAGAGGAATGAAATCATCCAAAATAATGATTTCAGAGAAAGGAAAAGAAGATAGAATGAGCCCTATTTTTTAGACTTCAAATAGTAAAGGAATTTAGAATACTCAGTAGAGATAAAAATTAATTTCCAAAGAATTCATATAAATTTAGTGGTATACTGGCAAGAGATCCCAAAGGAACAAAGCAGATAATTAGTTAGATCACAAATTCAAAATACGAGATCAGATAGAATAAATAATGTATTCATATACGCAACATCAGTCTATGATGCAAATTATGTGAAACGATGGAAGTACTCTTGAAAAATAAGCTGTGAAGTCTAGAAGAAGAGAGCTGATATATATATATATATATATATATATATATATATATATATATATATATATATATATATATATATATATATATATATATATATATATATATATATATATATATATATATATATATATATATATATATATATAATATATATAATATATATATTATAATATTATATATATATATATATATATATATATATATATATATATATATATATATATATATATATATATATATATATTATATATATATATATATATATATATTATATATATATATATATATATATATATATATATATATATATATATATATATATATATATATATATATATATATATATATATATATATATATATATATATATATATAGAAAGAATTTTGATGAAAAGTAAATTGAGTGAAATATGAATTCCTGAAAAACTTTGTAAGAAATGATTCCTTTGAATCTTTCAGGAAGGTTCTTTGTCTTCAAATGCAAGGAGAAAATGAGCTTTTTCGCTAAATCACTTTTGATATATATATATATATATATATATATATATATATATATATATATATATATATATATATATATATATATATATATATATATATATATATATATATATATATATATATATATATATATATATATATATATAATATATATATATATAATATATATATATATATATATATATATATATATATATATATATATATATATATATATATATATATATATATATATATATATATATATATATATATATATATATATATATATATATATATATATATATATATATATATATATATAGGGTGATTCACATTGATGTTTACAAATTAAAGTGCAGTAATTTTCTATGTTTACATATTGTTCAGTAATTTTCTAGGGGAAAATTTCGGAATGAAACAAACACCATTCATCATACTTTATTGTGTAATATGTAACATAGGAGGATACTATTGAAGCAGGTGTTCAAAATGTAACCCCCTGGAGTGAATACATAACTCGTACCTGCAGACCATACTGGTCTTTAAGTGTCGGAGATCTATAAGAGTTGTACCTTCCTCTTTCTCATACAACAGTTGCTTTAGATGATCTCATAAGTGAAGGGTTTGAGGTCTGGGGACCTGGGCGGCCATGGGGTCGGACCATCAGTTTCGATTCACCTGAGTAGGTGGTTGACATTTAGCCAGCGGATTACGCGCCTGTGTCGAAGAGGTTGGACTCCTTCGAGCTGAAACAACATACGGTGTACACATTTGGAGATGCATATTCGCCTACCTACCATTTGTGTTACACCGCAGTTATGGCTTTGCTCCTATGGAATCTGCAGCTTCTTAAGGTACGCTTAAGGTGCTTGTGTCATTCCCCATGCGTTCCCTTGATATTAGGTAAACGAGTGGCTAACGACCCTAAATCGATTCCGTGGAATTTCATTGTGATGAAGTCACCTTCCATCAGAGAATTTGTATATTTACAGATAAGGTTTATGCAAAAATGTGGGTAGATGCATCTAACGCTGCGGCAGCTCCTTGGAATGATATTGATCTATTAACATACCTTAAATCTATATGAGAAAATAGATGCAAAGGTAAGAAATGTTGCTTTTAAATAAACTTTTACAACACCTTTGGTATCTTTCGGAAGAATTAATTGCACATTCCCTGTTTAATGCAAAAGTGTCAGCAAAAATTAAAAAGAAAATTGTCACTCCGATAATAGATGGAGCTGGCGGAAATGGAGAACCTGAATGCCCACCTACAAAGAGGATTACAATTCCAAAGATCATCAATTTCCAACTGCGAGTTACAAGACTTTGCAACACGGCGGGCAATTGCTTTTTTTTCCATAAATTGAACATTAATACAGCATTTTTACATACAAACCTTGAAGCATGGCTAGAACAAGATGATTATCAGAAAGGAGTATTCATTACAACAGCAATAACAGTTACCAATGATTTTGCAGAGCGAGAAAGCGCATTAATCCAAGAATATAATAAAACATTAATAAATAATGAAGAACAACTCCAGTTCATACTCCAAGTAGTAGCAGAACACAGAAAACTATTCCCAGATAGTAAGAGGTCAACATTATTGAGGCAAACCAGGCAACAATGAATAATTAGCAGCTATGAAAACTCCGCCATGAGCGGTTAATACTCCTAGTAGAGGCGGACTTGGACGTGTGCTCTTAGGGGAAAACTTTGACGATGATGTGTAATATATTCTAATTCATCAATTCTTAAAATATTTTAAACAGAATGGTTTTACTATCATAGCAACCTAATTCGAAAGGTAGGATTAAGACTTTATGAAAAAAAATTTTTTCACACATCATAAAAATACCACCCTAATATAATATAAATATATATATTATATAATATATATATATATATATATATATATATATATATATATATATATATATATATATATATATATATATATATATATATATATATATATATATATATATATATATATATATATAAATATATATTGTTTACAGTCCAAATAATACTAACGAAAGAAAAATATATTATAAGTAAATTCATCAACGAAAAACCTTATAAATATTTAATAGTTTTTGCGAATGTAAACAATCAGTATTTGATAAATTTGAAACTCTCGTATATCTTTTAAACAAATATGTGAGCTGCGTACTTTAGTAGTAAAAAAAAATCTCTTTACTGCGATAGCATTCCTACATGATTAACAAACTCTTCATGTATAATGTTTTTAATGTAAATAACCTTAATTAAACAATGTAATACACTGAGATTTATGCTTATTTAATGAGCAAATTGAGTTTCCTCATAAAGATATAAAATTTTGAAACAATTCGTGGACTGAATGTTTTCATATAACTGGAAATTAATTAATTAACATCTAAGTACTCTCTCCTCTCTCTCTCACTATATATATATATATATATATATATATATATATATATATATATATATATATATATATATATATATATATATATATATATATATATATATATATATATATATATATATATATATATATATATATATATATATATATATATATATATATATATAATAGTATATATATATATAGTAAATATATAATATAAGTATGTCATTTTTTATATATATATCTATTACTATTAACATTTATTAGAGTATATCTGAAAAGAAAAATATATATATATATTTTTAAGTCCCTTCAACAGATTAAAAAAAAAAAAGAGAGATTAAAACACTCCTTAAAGAGCAATCTCTTGAAACAAGAGATATTAATAGAAGATTACAGAGAATATTTTTTTCGCTTTCGGTATTAATATTGAAATGGTAATTACAATTTCTTGAACGATATCCAAAGGGAATTCGAAAAGCTATTTCAATATAGGCGTAAATATAGAAAATTGCTTAGCAATATCGAGCTAATTTAAACAATATTTTTGCCCTGTATAATAGGGAAAAAAAGTTTATGATATATAATATATATATATATATATATATATATATATATATATATATATATATATATATATATATATATATATATATATATATATATATATATATATATATATATATATATATATATATATATATATATATATATATTGTGTGTGTGTGTTGTGTTGAGGGCATTACTGGTGATTCTCTCTTGCATGGAGGCGTACATTTCATATTCTTTCCCTTCTACTAAACCTAACAAACCTTGTTTTAACTCTGCTTGTTCATGTGCTATTCACCGCAGGGATGCTGCCTTCAGGGATTACTGTTGTCTTCAAACTCCAGAAACTCACGTAACTTATATTTCATGACGGGATCGAATAAAGTCTATCCTTTGCAACACCAAGCACTCTTTTCTCTGTAGAAAAGGCAATAATGTTTCTGATTCCTCTTCTTAGTGCCTTTTCTGGCATTTTGCAAAAAATGTCAACTCTAACTTTGCTTCTTTCTCTTTCCCTCCTCTAGATTTTTCTGACATGGCAATTGCTGTTTTGCGTTTTTTTAAAGCTGAACTCTTCGCTCAAACTTTTGCCTCTAATTCAACTTTAGACGATTCCGGAGCTATACTTCCTCCTTCAACCCCTCCAAACACAAATATTACTAAAATTGTAAATTCTTCTTTCTGCTCTCTCAGAACTTAACACTAAGAAGGCGTACGGTCTTGATTGTATTCCTCCTGTGGTTCTCAAAACTTGTGCTTCCGAGCTCGCGCCCTGTCTTGGTAAACTATTTTGTCTATGTCTTTCTATTTCAACTTCTTGCTGGAAACGTGGCTCATTCAGACTCCCATTTCTTTAACTTCCGTTCTTTCTAAAGTTTTAGAATCTATCATTAACAGGTACATTTGGAAATATCTAAATTCTTCAGATCTTATCTCTGATCGTCAGTATTACTTTCGTAAAAAAATGCTCTACTGTCAACATTTTATACTTTTGATTTATCACCTCTCTATTGTTTCATCACCTATCAACTCTTATGCTGATGACTCCACTCTTCATTACTCCTTTTAATTTGAAAGTTAAATGCCGCAAGAATGATGGCCTTGGAGAAACTAACCTGTGATCTTTCTCGTATTTCAAATTGGGGTAGATGTAACATGGTTGTTTTCAATGCTTCAAAAGCTCAGTTTCTCCATCTCTCTACTCGACACAATTTTCCACACAACTATGATATCTTCTACTAAACCACACAACTCAAGCCTTCATCTGTCCTTAATAACCTTTGTGCTTCTTTCTCTCGTGATTTTTCTTGGAATGATCACATTACTTCTCTTTCTAAATAAGCTGCTAAGAAGTTGGGTGTTCTGAGGCGCCTTTAGAATTTCTTCACGCCACCTCAATCGTTTTCTGGTTACAGTGGTATTGCTCGCCCATGTATGGAGTACGCCTCTCACATCTGGAGAGGTTCCACTCATACAACTCTCCTTGACAAGGTGGAATATAGGACTTTTCTTCTTATCAACTCTTTGGTTTTCGTTAATTTCCTATAATCTCTTTCTGCCTGTCGAACTATTGCGTCACTCTCTCTGTACTATCGCTATTACAATGGACACTAAACTTACCCTTCGCATATCCTCTCCATTGAAAAGGGCTAGTGAGACAAACCTTTCTACACAGTTTCATTTTTTCTCTGTTCAACTTTAGGGCCCCAGACTTAACTGCTATGCTCAATCTTACATGTGTTTTACTAGTAAAGTCTCGGGCACATTCCCTTTATCTTTTTCCCAACTTCTTTTGACTGGGAGTTTAATGATCAGGCTTCTTTATTGCCCAACTCTGGTGGAAATTAGTAGGCCTCTGGCCTTTACCCACCAGAGGAGTCATAATATATATATATATATATATATATATATATATAATATATATATATATATATATATATATATATATATATATATATATATATATATATATATATATATATATATATATATATAAATTTACAGACAATATCAACACATCATTTTTATTTATTGCAATATGATACCATAATGTGGTTGAATTATTTGTAACTTTCTGTTGTAACATATTGTAGAAAATTATTTACCCACCGAAGGTGTCTTTCTTACCTTTGGTAAATGGAAAATTTAAGAGGAACAAAAGAAATAACGAAAGAAATCAAGAAGATGAAATATTTACGATTGTATTGCTACATTATCAAATCGCAACAAATAATAAAGCTAAATTAACAAAGCATTCAATTAATTAATAGTGATTAGTGCCTCTTCTGCCTCTTCTCCGTACTTCTTCAATGAGTTCCGGCATTGATAAAAAGATTCTGGTGATTGTGCCTTTTGGAATATTATTTTAATCCTCCCTTAACGAGTCAACCACCTTTCCTGAGTGTCTATGGAGCAAGTGCCAGGCTCTGATACGCCTCTTCAACATATCCCAAGTATGTTTTATGGAATTCAAGTCCAGGCCTCTCGCAGGTAAGGGCAGGTAAGGGCAGGTAAGGGCAGGTACGGGCAGGTAAGGGCAGGAGGTAGACTCCAACCTCTTCGAGGCACGCTCCAAACTCACTGACGTTCATCTGGATCCTGCTGTGCGAACAAAGACTCTGCAGTGAAGAATACATTACTTCATTACGCTATTGTCCAATTTCCACAGAACTCTCCAAACTTTCAGTCTGACAACCCAATTCACCTTGATAGGAAGACCGGAGGCAACTCGCCTAAAGCAGACATTCCCACCAGTCATCTTAGAACTGTTCGATCGGAAATTGGCACTTGTCTGGATCATCAGAGCAAGATTCGTAGCTAAGTGCTCATTTGAAACTAATAAAGGAATATATTATCCCTCACCGAAATAGCTCTAAGGTTTGGCGATGACCTTATTTCTAAGATTGCTGCCAGTCTCTTTAAAACATAGAAGCTTTGATTTGAGGAAGAAAATCAAAAGTAGCAATATCAATAGAAGTAATATATATATATATATATATATATATATATATATATATATATATATATATATATATATATATATATATATATATATATATATATATATATATATATATATATATATATATATATATATATATACACTTCAGTATATCCAAAGTAAACTATTTTTAATCTTTTTTATAGCATCATAGCAATAAAATTCCTTAAGTGCAATACCGAAACACAGAAATGCTTTCATGCATTCAAGTAAAAAAATAATAAAAAAAAAAAAAAAATTAAAATAAAAAAAAAAATAAAAAATAAAAAAATTGTTTCAAAAAACCTTCAAAAACAAACAACAGATTACTTGAAAGGGAAACAAAAGATGTTGTAGAAATACTTGTAAATAAATTTCAGTTTTCTTTTACCATTTTTAGTAATTATCTATCAGCATTTTGAGGAAAGGGAATTCATGCAATAACAATGGTATTTCTTTCTATTATTATTATTATTATTATTATTATATATATATATATATATATATATATATATATATATATATATATATATATATATATATATATATATATATATATATATATATATATATATATATATATATATATATATATATATATATATATATATATATATATATATATATATATATATATATATATATATATATATATATATATATATATATATACATATACATTATCACCTCTGGTGGATAAAGGTCAAAGGCCTACTAATTTCCACCAGGGTTAGGGAAATACCTGGAATCTGATAGAGTTAAATGCTGACTTGTCTTGATACACGTCTTTTGAAGATGTGTAATTCAAAGGAAGTTATGAAAATAGATAAAGGGAGTTGTTCCGGCTCTACCATTAGAACATACAAGATTGAGCACAGCAGGGTTAAGTCTGGGTTTAGATAGTTGGACAGAGAAAGAATGAGAAAGTGTAGAAGGCAATTAGCGCAAACCCTACTCATTGGAGGAGGCATGTGACCGGAGAGTTCAGATGAGAAGTGTT
>SEYY01019801.1:80000-82500 GCA_009176605.1 Armadillidium nasatum
AATTACAAAAATATTAATAATAATAGTCATAAATGAAGCTACAAAACATTTATTTAAATGGAGAAAAAATGCCCAAAGTGTTGACCACAATGTTTTCCTTACGGTTTATCCTACTGGTTAGTCACAGTATGTGTGTGTGTTTTTGAGTTACCACTTTCTCAACGAAAAAAATATAAAAAAATAATAATATTAATAATAAAATAATAATAATAATTATAATAATAATATATAATGATGATAATAATGAGTAATAATAATAATGCTAATTGTAATACTGATAGGAATAATAATAAAATAATAATAATAATTAATAAAACAAAATAATAATGATAATAATAAAAATAGTAATAATAACAAAAATAATAGTAATAATAATATTTCATACACTGTTACGCCTTTTCCTTCAATTTCTCAGGAGAGCCATAAAGAATGATGAATTACAGATTTTACACTAGACCTTATACTCTCGTATGTTATTTATATAAGATAGAAGTTTCCCAAAAGACGTGTGTATTTTATACTGATAATGATAATAGCATATTTCTTTAATTATTTGAGTTATTCATTTTGAAAGGGATTTGTGGACGAAAAATTTAGATTGATTTTTTTTTTTTTTTTTTTTTTTTTTTTTTTTTTTTTTTTTTTTTTTGTGGTTGATTTATTTTAGTCAATAATTAATAATTGATTATGAGTAATGATACGCAGAGTGATGTTGAAATTGACTGTTTTTTCATTTTGATTTCCGTGTTGATAAATGAAGATTATAAAATGAATTAATATATAATTGATAGGTTTAGTGATTATTAATACAATGATAATGATGATGTAGTAATACTAATAATCGATTTGGAAATAATGGTAATAATAATGATGATAAATGTTATCATGATGACGATTATTATGATTGCTTCCATAATTATAACTATAATAATAATAAATATAGTAATAACAGTAATAGTAATAATTATAATTTTAATTAAAATAATTGTAATAATAATAATAAAAATAAAAATCATAATTGTAGTTTCTAAGGAAGGAGAATAAACCATATACAGTTTGAATGAAGTTTAATTATTAGATTAAAAAGCTAATGACACAATTAATAAATCAAATTATATTAACCCTTATTAATACTGGCGGGATCTCTAAATCTCAAAACTAATAAATAAATAATTCTACAACATGCCCCTCTGATTTCATAGTAAAAGTATTACTTAGTAATTTAGATGAATGTTATAAATTTAGAACAATCAGGAATCAATATTATTGCCGCAAAAAAAGTAAAAAATAAATTTAAAATGGCTTCGTAAATAACAAAGGCTTATTTTGATAATCCAAAATATTTTTTATATTTGTATCTATTTAATTTTTTGATAAAAGTTTTACAGGAAAAACGATAATATTTGTTTAAAAAAAATTTTTTTTAAATTAAAAACGTGGCAACTTTCAAGTACGAACTTCATTAGAAAATAGTCGTTGAAGTTTGAATTTAAACTCAAATGCAAAAGGGTTTATCATCGTTTTGTCTATGAATCCCCCTATCCATCTGACCTATTTTATATACGTTAGTATATACATTTAAATTCTGTTGACCTCAAGATCTAAAGGTAGCAAACTCTATCTTTCTTCAATACCTTCCACTTACTCGTGGTTCTCTCATTTAATTTAAAAGTTTTTCTATTATTTAATTAACACAAAATATATTTGATAATTGTTCAAAATGATAATAATAATAATAATGAATAATAAATAATAATAATAATAATAATAATAATAATAATCTAATACTAATAATATACTAATAATAATAACAATATTCAAATATATATATATATATATATATATATATATATATATATATATATATATATATATATATATATATATATATATATATATATATATATATATATATATATATATATCAGTACGTGCAATCAAATGTTTATCTAATTAATAGAGGAAATGGGACTGTTTTCTGAGTTTATATCCATGTCACTTCCAATTCAGATTTTAAGTATTATTTTGTTTAATAATTTGTTCAGTAATTTGTAATTCATTTAACAATGTATTGAGTGTTATATACCGACAAGTATCGGTATAAATATAATTTAAAAAAGCATTTGAAGGAAATATATATATATATATATATATATATATATATATATATATATTATATATATATATATATATATATATATATATATATATATATATATATATATATATATATAATAGTAAATTTATGCATATTATTTTCATACTAATCTTCTTTATCCTTCCCACTTAAAATTCTGACAAAAATATTCTCAATGTAATTAATGAACCAAAGAGAATTTTGTTGGATTATAAATAAAATCCTTTATAATAATTTGAAATGAAAATTAATAAAAAGAAAATAAATTTTATC
The DNA here is from genome assembly GCA_009176605.1 of Armadillidium nasatum. Classification (NCBI taxonomy): domain Eukaryota; kingdom Metazoa; phylum Arthropoda; class Malacostraca; order Isopoda; family Armadillidiidae; genus Armadillidium; species Armadillidium nasatum. Next base: position 82,411 of record SEYY01019801.1, read on the forward strand.
TCCAATTCTAACTAACAAAATTTTTTTTTTATTATTTTTTTTTAAAAGAACTAATTTAAAATGCTGTCGTTGTTTTTCAAGTGTCAAGTT
>SEYY01019801.1:87500-90000 GCA_009176605.1 Armadillidium nasatum
ATGTATATATATATATATATATATATATATATATATATATATATATATATATATATATATATATATATATATATATATATATATATATATATATATATAATATATATGACCATGTTCCCGACTTTCCCCCTAACTCTGGTGGAATATTGGTAGGCCTCTGGCCTTTGCCCACCAGAGTTGAAATAAAAAAAAAAAAAAAATAAAAAAAAATATATATATATATATATATATATATATATATATATATTATATATAATATATATATATATATATATATATATATATATATATATATATATATATATATATATAGTATATATATTGTCGTTTAAAGCAGAATCACTCTAAATAAGACCAAAGAGTTCTTTAAAGTTTTCTTCTAACGATAAGTTTCCTTAAAGTAATAAAAGTAAAAGTTTGAGAAAATTATTTGAAAGATCAAAAATTTTAAAAGTTTTCTCTTTAAGTAAAACTAACATTTCTTCTATTAGTTGAAATTGTATACACAAATCTCAGACATAAACATGCACAGTAATATTATATATATATATATATATATATATATATATATATATATATATATATATATATATATATATATATATATATATATATATATATATATATATATATATATATATATATATATATATATATAATATATATATATATATATATATATATATATATATATATATATATATATATATATATAATATATATATATATATATATATATATATATATATATATATATATATATATATATATATATACCCATAGGAATTAACCCACGGAGTGATAGGGTGGGCTAGACCATTCCGTTTCACTCCGTTGCCCTTTGGTTCGTTCCTTTTCGTGTTTCATCTTCTCAGAGGGTCTATAGTGTACCCTTGACTCACATCGGAATCTCTATACTTTCACAACCTTCCCCTTTCTTTCCATGTATCCTACAAATTTACAAGCACGCACACATACATTACCTTTTAAAAAAAATAACTATCACAATGGCGAAAAGAAAAACTGCCTCGGAGAAGTTTGGAGCGGCAGCTTCCAAACATAGCCCCTCATCACCACTTGAGAGTTGGTAGCCTCCGGTGATGGGGTTGGTGCCACCAAGACCTTGAAGCCGACTTGCCCTGTTGCACGTTTTTCTTTTTTCATTAACTCCTGCAACATTCGCGGTCTCTTTTCTAATTTCCCCTTTGTCGAACACCACCGCTCTTCTTCTTGACCTCATCTCTTGTTCCTAACTGAAACCCAGGTGTCTGAGTGCTCTGACAACAGATCCTACTCTATTTACTACTACTATCCTCAGTTTTCAGCCAAAGGCGGATATTGCGCATATGTGCGCAAAGATATTGTCTGTTCTCGTGTCTCTAATTTTGAGTTTCTGAATTCTCTACTTTATGGCTTAAACTTTCTTGCAACTCTACAACTAAATTCATTTGTTCTGTCTATTTATCTCTTAATTCTACCGACTATAAAAAATTCTTCGACTATTTTAACTCCAATATAGAACACATTCTTTCTTCCTCTCCTTTTTCCGAAATCACCATTTTAGGTTATTTCAATGTTCACCACCGCCAATGGCTTTCATGTAGCTCTCATGATCCAGCTGGTGAACTTGCCTACCACTTTTCTATCCAGAACTGCCTTGAGAAGTTGGTAGATCTCCCTACCCGTGTCTCTGATCGCCTAGGTGATGAATCCCACATAATTGATCTCTTCTCAACTTCTAATAATTCCACTTATTCTGTTAAACTCTTTCCTGCCGTTTTACCTTTCTCTAAAGCTGAACTCTTCCCTCAATCCTTTGCCTCTAAATTCAACCTTAGACTATTCCGTAGCTGTTTCTACTCCTTCAACCCCCTCCAACTCATTTATGCCTAAAATTGTAATTTCTTCTAAAGTCGTCATTTCTGCGTTCTCTGTGCTTAACACTAAGAAGGCGTACGGTTCTGATGGTATTCCTTCTGTGGCTCTCAAAACTTGCTATTCCAAGCTCGCACTCTGCCTTGGTAAACTATTTCGTCTCTGTCTTTCTACTTCAACCTTCCTTTCTTGTCGGAAACGTGCGCTCATTCAACCTGTGCCGAAGAAGGAGGACCCTCTCAACCCTCTAACTATCGTCCTATTTCTTTAACCTCCGTTCTTTCTAAAGTTTTCGAATCTATTCTTATCTATCCTTTATATATATATATATATAATATATATATATATATATATATATATATATATATATATATATATATATATATATATATATATATATATATAATATATATATATATATATATATATATATATATATATATATATAATAATATTATAATATATATAATATATATAATATATATATATATATATATATATATATATATATATATATTATATATATATATATATATATATTATATATATATATATATATATATATTTTTGTGTGTGTGTGTACGTGTGTGTGTGTGTGTGCGTGTGTAGAGAGTGAAAACATTAA
>SEYY01019801.1:95000-100000 GCA_009176605.1 Armadillidium nasatum
AAAAAGTCACTCCCAAAACGAAAAATATCGATTTCATTATATTCGCTCATAGGGTATAAATGAAAATATTTCAGGAACGTTATTTTCAAACTCGAATGATGTATATAATTGGAGAGTATAAATTACCTTTTGAATCATTTAATAGTTTATTTCTATATCATAATATATATAATTAACAATAAATACACATTTACAAACGTACATATGTTAATACAAAATTACATATCCATTCAACAAGTACAAATATGTAAATAACGAAAAAGATTGTTAAGGTATTTAGCATAATGACAGCATAATATGGAATTATGTTCTGTTAAGAAAAATAAATCTAAGCTGAAGTTTATCATTTTTCATTTTTTTTTCTTTGCCTCCTTCTCGTAGGCATGATGTCCTGTTCTGAGCACTGATTTGCTCTGAAAAATGTCCAGTCTCGATGGCTATTGGTTTCAAAAAAACTTTTACATAGAGTTTAATGCTTTATAGGAACTTGAAAGAACCTTTATAGCTTCTGAAAATCATCTGGATTGTACAGTCGTGAACAGAAGTTCGTTCCTATTAGGTTGGAAATAAATATTTATATAAAATGGAAATCATGTCATAAAAGCTCTATTTTGAATAAAAAGAAAATAAAAACATTGAACGGGGCTTAATTGAACTGTGATTGGCTGAATCTGAAATGATCCCTATTTTATATAAATATTTATTTCCAGCTTAATAGGAACGAACTTCTGTTCACGACTGTACATTTGGTCAGTAAACTAATGGTTTGTAGGTCTGTAAGATGAGAATCTACAAATACAGAGTAACGAGATTCTAATCTCTATTTGTAGAATATATGCCCAAAAGAGGTAAGTTCTAAGCTGGAATTCCATCTTGAATTACTTAATTTAGGTATTTGCTGAAACTTCACTTTAGGAAACCTTCCAGCTAAAAGAGACAGGAATATCATATCATCAATCCATCCAGCTGTTTCACTAATCACCTCTTTACCATTATTGAAATTCATCTTAGGTTTTTTTTTCTTTACAAGTTCCGGAATAAACTGATATTACGTCTTGGGGGGAATGGTGCTGTTGCCTCCAAGTTCGTTATCCATTACTACGCCAAGCACACGGTCAAGAATATAACGTCGACAACTAATAAATTGTGGTTCTTCCAGATTCTTCTGAATCACTTTCCCATTATTTCTTTCAGTGTTCCCATTCTTAGTGTCCGCAACAATCATTATTATACTCTTCCATAAACTGTGTTCATCGAGAATAGTTAGTACTCCTATTACAACAGTACCTTCTTTTCCAATTGGTATATCTAGTATCCTTAATTTAACTTCCCTTCGTTCATTCCTCAAAATAAGTACATGATATTACTGACCATTAGTACGTTTACCATCAAAATGTAATGATCACTTTTATAACTGTAGTGTTTACTTCATTTCTTCTTTAAGTTTAAAGTTCTTTAGTAGTGGTTTTGTAAATATAATATTTTTTGGGGGGAAGGTGTCTCAAAGTCAATCCCTTCTTGAGATGACTATTGACAAACGGTTGCTGATTTGCAGGTTAACAACTGTGTAAATGTTGCTTGTGTAGTTGTTGATATGGTTTTGCTATATTTCTGGCTTGTACGTATGAATTGTTCATCTGAATTTACGGACTCTTGATATTCACTCTCAACCTCTCACTCAATTCCGGAGTTCGGAGTTTGACAATGTTGTTTTTGTTATTTCTGTTATTGAAGTTTCTTCCAAGTGCACTTTTCTTCTTTTAAAAGGGTGGATATTTTTCGAACTATCAGCCATCCCGGTTGTACACCCAGACTGTCCTTTACTTTCGATCTACAGTTGATATAAATTTCAGTCCACACTATATAACCATTCACTACTTTTTGGTGATGTCAAGCACTTCATACAATTGATCATATTTTCATCGTTTTAAGCATTCATCGAAGGTGTTCAGCAATTTAACCAGGTTTGCTTGTTCGACTTGAATTGATAAATTAAGCAATTTAAATTCTTTTGACATAGACTTGTTACTTCTTTCGCGATTTCCTTCATACGTTTTTTTTTTCCACCTCTGATGGATGCTCCAAAGGAGCAGATAGCGACAAACAATGAAAGTTTTTGAGTGGTATCCTGCTTTTGTTATCCAAGGAATGTCCTAGATGAACAGCTCTTCATTCCCTATTTGATTCTTGAAATCTTACTAGATTCTTCGTCCCAGACCCTCCTGTTTCTTTCGGTGTTAGAAGCATTTTTCTTCTGAGATATTTTGATTGAATAAAAAACGAGTACATGTAGAATGTAGATTTTTAAGAATAGCAATTAGCATTGCTCATTCGCAAAAGCTTCAATGCTCTAACAAATGATTAAACTAAAACATTCGATTCAAAAGTATTAATAAACATAACACAACACTCTTCTTCAGTGAGCCTAGCCGACTGACGAACGTTCCAGTGCTCACACTTGTACTGGAAACCGAGCATGTGGGCGGAATCACAGAAAATGGCAAGTCATAACATTCCAGAATCTTCGAAACTGTCCACGGAAAATGTAAAAGGTTCAAGAGAGTTATTAATTCTATATACGACTTTTGAAATTCTGTTTTTGGTGTGACTTTTTTCAAAACTAAACGTAATTTGTTTATTTTCTTAAGTTTTTCGTTAAATTTATCTATCCATTTCTGGTACAGGAATTCAAATTTCATACCGAAATTCAAAAAGTAACAACCCTATATATATATATATATATATATATATATATATATATATATATATATATATATATATATATATATATATATATATATATATATATATATTATATATATATATATATATATATATATATATATATATATTATTTAAATAAAGACAAAAATGGCGAAACCAAAAGCTGCATCAGAGATGCTTAAAGGGGCGGCTTCCAAACAACGCCTCTCATCCGCACCTTCTCAATTCACCACTTGGGAGTTGGTGGCCTCCGGTGATGGGATTGGTGCCGCCAAGACCTTTATATTGGCTTGCCTTAGTTCACGGTCTTTTATTCATTAATTTCTGCAACATTCGCAGTCTCTTGCCTAGTTTCCACTTTGTCGAACACCATCTCTCTTATTCAAGACCTCATCTCTTGTTCTTAACTGAAACTCAGTTGCTTGAATGCTCTGACAGCAAACCCTACTCTGTTTAGTGTAGTCCTACTGTTTTTATTCTCAATTTTCAGCCAAAGGCGGATGTTGCGCATATGTGGGCAACGATGTAGTCTGTTCTCGTCTCTCTAATTTTGCGTCCACTAAATTATCTACTTTATAGTTTAAACTTAATTGTGACTCTACAACGAGTTTCATTTATTCTGTCTACTTATCTCCTAACTCTACAGACTATAAAATATTCTTCAACCATCGTAACTCCAAATTCCAACACATTCTCCATTCCATGAAATCACCATTTTAAGGAATTTCAACATTCACCGTCGCCAATGGATTTTATCTAGTTCTCATGATCTTGCTGTCGAACTCACATACCACTTTTCTATCCAGAACAACCTTGAGGTGCATCTTCCTACAACAATCCCTGACCGTCTTAGCGATGCACCCAACTTGCTTGATTTTTCCTTAACTTCTTATCCTTCTCTTTACACTGTTAAACTCTTTCCTCCTATGGATTCATCCGATCACCTTCTTATCTTTGTATCTTGTCTTGACCCCTCAAGCCTTCCGCAAGTAGGGCCCCGTCTTCGGCCAGGAGACGTTTCTGGCATTTCAGTGCCACTAACTAGTCTGACTTGAGGTTGTACTATTCTGATTTCCCATGGAATGATTACTGTTTCCGTGGAAGACGGGTCTCTAGGAATGTGCAGAGTAACCGAGGTGATTCTCTTTGGCATGGAGGCGTACTTTGAATATTCTTTTCATTCTGCTAAACCTAAGAAACCTTGGATTAACTCTGGTTGCTCTCGTGCTTTCCGCTGCAGAAATGCTGCCTTTAGGAATCACCATCGTTTTCAAATTCCAGAAATTCACTTTCATCCCGGAATCGAGCAAAATCTATTCACTGCAACACCAAAAATTAATTTCTCCGTCGTAAATCCTATAATCTTTTTGGTTCTTCTTCCTCTGGTCTTTCTATAGAAGCTATTTTTGACGGTCACCGTTCATCCATTAAACATATTAATAATGGTGTTCCTCAGAGATCTGTCCTATTCACATACTCTTTTCTTACTTTTCACTAATGACTTTCTCATTGTAACTACTTCTCCTATGGACTCCTATGCAGATGACTCCACCTTTCATTACTCTTTTCATTTTGGAAGACTCCATTTAATCGACGCAAGGAGGATATCCTTGGAGCAATTGACCTCTGATTTAACACGTATTTCAAATTGGAACAAAGAAAACAAGGTCGTTTTCAATGCCTCAGAAACTCAGTTCCTCCATCTCTCTTCTCAACACAACCTTTATGATATCTTCGAAAACACACAACTCAAACCTTCATCTCTCCTTACTATTCTCGAGGTTTCTTTTTCCGTGATCTTTCTTGGAAAGATAACATTACTTTTCTTTCTAAACCAGCTTCTAAGAGGTTGGGTGTTCTGAGGCATCTTCAGAATTACTTCACTCCACACCAGTTGCTTACTCTTTTTCGCATCTTGGGTAATTCTACTCATACAGCTCTCCTTGAAAAGGAGGAATCTATGGCATTTTAAATTATCATCACTTTTGCTCTTACAAATTCTCTCCAGTCTCATTCTGCCCATCGAAATGTTGCTTCACTATCTCTATACTATCATTATTACAAAGCATACTATTCTGAACTCTCCCGTCGCATACCTCCTCTACTGAGGCAAGGCTTGTGCGACAGCCCTTTATACACAGTTTCACCGTTTCACTTACCAACTCTCTGACTACAGACTTAACAACTATTCTCAATCTTACATGTACTCTACCGGAAAAGTCCGGAACACACTTCCTTTATCAATTTTCACAACTTCCTATAACTTGTCGGCCTTT
>SEYY01019801.1:117500-130000 GCA_009176605.1 Armadillidium nasatum
TTGTACTGCCTTTAAATATTCTTAAGCCTCTATTCTCTCTTTATGGGAGCTATTTCATTTATTTCACTAACTATAATTTGATGAAAGAGTGATCTAATATTTTCCAAACCAAAAAAATAAAAATAAAACATTTGTGTACATTATTGAGATTGGTAACATTTTTTACCACAGCTAAACTAATCAGAATATTCAATACACTCACGGATTTGGATTCGACCCCAGTTAGGCAGACCACTAGAAACAGATAGAGAACATGATTTTGATATATTAAACAATGTGTTCTATTCTAAATGTTATTTTACCACAGAAACAGATAGAGAACATGATTTTGATATGTTAAACAATGTGTTCTATTCTAAATGTTATTTTACCACAGAAACAGATTGAGAACATGATTTAGATATGTTAAACAATGTGTTCTATTCTAAATGTTATTTTACCACAGAAACAGATTGAGAACATGATTTAGATATGTTAAACAATGTGTTCTATTCTAAATGTTATTTTACCACAGAAACAGATAGAGAAAATGATTTAGATATGTTAAACAATGTGTTCTATTCTAAATGTTATTTTACCAAGAAACAGATAGAGAACATGATTCAGATATGTTAAACAATGTGTTCTATTCTAAATGTTATTTTACCACAGAAGCAGATAGAAAACATGATTTAGATATGTTAAACAATGTGTTTTATTTTAAATGTTATTTTACCACAGAAACAGATAGAAAACATGATTTAGATATGTTAAACAATGTGTTCCATTGTTAATGTTAATTTACCACAGAAGCAGATAGAAAACATGATTTAGAAATGTTAAATAATGTGTTCTATTCTAAATGTTATTTTACCACAGAAGCAGATAGAAAACATGATTTAGATATGTTAAACAATGTGTTCTATTCTAAATGTTAACTTCATTTTGTTGGTTTGAGTATTGAGATTATTGAAATTTACTGTTCCGTTATTTAGAAATTGTTACAGAAACTTCCTACTGACGGAAAATTTTTTTTTTCCCGACTAGGTAAACGGATTTGAGATTCCAAACCAATTGTACACTTTGAAGTAAACACTCATTTCTAAACTCAACAAGTTAGTTTGTGTCTTAGCAACTGTGAAGCTTTTAATATAATATTTCAGTGGGATGAATTATACTTTACATAGAACTATTCTATTTTAAAAAAGCATTGAGAATCTTAAATAATTACAAGTTTTTATGAAGTCTTCCTTCATTGTTTAAAAAGTAAGGTAACATTCAAAACAAGACAATAAAGCGAAGTATTTATAAACTGGTTGAAATTATTGCAACTTGTAAGGCTTTGGAAACGGCAGGCGAAACCTCTGTTTCGCGAAACAAAATCATGGTACGATTTGCCAGATGATGTTGAGAAGCAAGTAAAACACTGTGAAAAGGGTACGAGCTCTAAGCTTAACAAAACATTGCATTTGGAGCTTTCGATCAACGAAGTACACAATGAGTCAATGACTTTCAACAAGTTCTCAAGACACAGTTAGTGAACTCGTCTATCACCATTTCTTCTATTTTGAAAACTTTGAGCGGTTGGTGTGCTAGTTGAATCTTATGTAATTGTGTTGAATTTATGTTTTTCAGTTTACAGGGAAATCTTTTCTATAGTATCATATTATTGTCGTTATTAGAACTACTTATCGAACCGTGATATGTGTGAATAAATTCAAACTCAATTACACAAGCACTAAACGACTAAAAAACATAAAATAAAAAAAAAAAATTATATAAACTTTTATCAAAAAGTTTTTATAAATAATAATATATATATATATATATAATATATATATATATATATATATATATATATATATATATATATATATATATATATATATATATATATATATATAATAGTAATTTACATTCTAATGATAGCTTTCGCCAAATAACCTTAGGAGCATCATTTCATTTGTCATATTTTACTCATTCAAATTCAGAAGCGGTTTAAAATCTTCTTATAGACCACTTAATAATAATAATGATAATAATAATAATAATAATAATAATAATAATAATAATAATAATAATAATAATAATAATAATAGGAATAAGAATAATAATATAATAATAATAATAATAATAATAATAATAATAATAATAATAATAATAATAATAAAAATAATAGGAATAAGAAAAATAATATAATAATCATAATAATAATAATAATAATAATAATAATAATAATAATAATAATAATAATAATAATAATTATGATAACATTTTACATGAGTATATATTCAGATTATCATGTACAAAGCAATTTACATATATCATTAGCACATAATAGACATCAACGGCAAATTCTACATTATTCTAACTCGAAAAAAAACTTAATGACTTCAAGATTAGAAATATTATATATATATATATATATATATATATATATATATATATATATATATATATATATATATATATATATATATATATATATATATATATATATATATATATATATATATATATATATATATAGAACTGCACATGAATATATGCAAGTAAGTTTAGGAATATTCGTAAACTGATTGAAAAGACCTTTCTTAAGTCGACTGTTTCTATAAGGCACTTTGAGAATTCAATCTCAACTTTCATAAAGAATATTATGAACCTTTTTTCAAGTCATATTTCAAGAAACTTTTTTTTTCTTCAAAACCTACTCAAGTTTATTCATAGGAAAACGGTTTTATTTTATTTTTCCTCATTTCTTTTCCTCCGTTGTATTTTCAGTTTATTTTCGACAACCATGATTCATTTACATACATACACACACACTCATAATATATATATATATATATATATATATATATATATATATATATATATATATATATATATATATATATATATATATATATATATATATATATATATATATATAGTGATAAGTTACCCCTTAAATTGCATTAATATTTTCTTTATGGTAACAAATGATTTAAAAGTGTTATCCAATATATAATAAAGTGATTCATTAAAGATTGATTTTAAACCAATTGAAAAATAAAAAAGTATTTGTTTATTTAAAATAAGTAATAAAATAATATATAATAATAAAATAAATTGTAAAAAAAGTTCTACTTATTTAGAAAATAATTGTTAATAAATATATAATATTAACAAATCAATAATTCTTTTTTCCTCCAAAATATTGTAAAAAAAGTTCTACTTATTTAGAAAATAATTGTTAATAAATATATAATATTAACAAATCAATAATTCTTTTTTCCTCCAAAATATTAAATGCAAAAGGCAATTATAATAGCTAAAACAATAATATCACATATTTAGAAAAAACATATTATAATATATATTTTATTAATATTTCTGTTATTTACATAACTTATTAATATAATTTCTATTTTTATGTATTTTGTAAAAATAATATTATTTAAATAGATATTAATAATGATTTTTATATTTATAAAAATTATATAACAATATAAATTTTTGTAATAAGATAAAAATAGTAACGAGTTTGTTATATAATTTTTAATTAATGAATATTAAAAATTGGAGAACTGTATAACTGTATAACTTGTATAACACCTCTCCATTTACGAGATAATTTTAGAAAGTTAACAGGTAGTTTAGCTATTCACTTTAGTAAACCAGAAGCCAGTAGAAGTTCCTGAAGAGGCAGAAAACACTTCCCGCAGAAGCAACCAGCTCCATCAAGAAGAATCGGCTCCTCTAGAAGAAGAAGCTCCTGCCTACTTCGTCCTTCAAGAGGATACCACAGTTTGGCAGATCCTTTTGCTCTCAACTGTCGCCCCTCCTTTGAATTGGTATTCCGAACCAAGATCTGAAGTGAAGTGGTGGCTACCACCGTCTACTAGTTCGCTAAACAAGTAAGCGAGAGGAACTAAGAACACTCAGCCAACTGAAGGTCCCTCAACGTCTCTAACCACCTTTAGAGATAAGAGAACCGGGTTTTCCTAGAACCGGGGCCACAGGACCACACACCAAGGTCCCTACACAGAGGTCACCATATATAAATATATATAGACAGAAAAAAACCCACAGGAAATAAAAACTAAACAATTAAAATTTGGAGCAAGCTTTCGAAGGGATAGCCACCCTTCCTCTTTCAGGCTTTAGTTTAAATTAGAGCCTGAAAGAGGAAGGGTGGCTATCCCTTCGAAAGTCTTGCTCCAAATTTTAATTGTTTAGTTTTTATTTCCTGTGGGGTTTTTTCTGTCTATATATATATATATATATATATATATATATATATATATATATATATATATATATATATATATATATATATATATATATATATATATATATATATATATATATATATATTATATATAATTAAAGAATATGAATTGAAGTAGAATTTTCCTATCCTCAGAATTATGGAGATATAAAATAGATCTTGAAAATAGTTTTTACGCATAATTAATTATATAGGAAACTGCTTGAATAGACGAGATAAGGACATTATTCCATTGTTTTAATTCCTTTTATTGTAATAAGATTATATATATATATATATATATATATATATATATATATATATATATATATATATATATATATATATATATATATATATATATAAGAAACGCTCCACTGATGATCATTTCCTTTCCTTTCTCTCTGACTCTTGGTCCTCCGCTCTTTGGCATTTTGGTGAATCCTTTGCTGTCTCACTGGACATATCGAAAGCTTTGGATATAGTCTGGAACAAAGCTTTGATTTCTAAAACTTCACTCTTTCGGTGTCTATCCTACTCTTTGTGATCTTCTCTCTAATTTCCTTTCCGGCCGTTCTATAGCAGCTGTTGTACACTGTCACCGTTACTCCTTTAAATCTATTAATAGTGGTGATCTTCAGGGTTCTGTACTATCCTCTAACACTTTTTCCGATTTTCATTAATGACCTTCTTTCTATTACTTCATCTCATATCCACTCCTATGCTGATGACTCCACCCTTCATTACTCCTTCCAGTTTGAAAAATGCCCCACCCAACAACAGTTGATAAGACTCGAGAAGGGTAGCCTTGGAGCAACTAACCTCTGATCTTTCACGTATTTCAAATTGGGGCAGAGAAAACATGGCTATTTTCAATCCCTAAAAATCTCAGTTCATCCATCTCTCCACTCGACACAATCTTCCACACAACTATGATGTCTTCTTCGAAAAGACACAAATCAAACCTTCATCTGTTCTTAATATTCTAGGCGTATATCCTTTTCCCGTAATTTTTCTTGGAGAGCTCACATTACTTCTCTTTCTAAACAAGCTTCTAAGGAGTTGGATTCTGTGAGGTGCCTGAAGAATTATTTCACATCACGGCAGTTGCTTGCTCTCTATAGAGGTATTGTTCGCCCCTGTATGGAGCATGTTTCACACATCTGTGGTGGTCCACTTATACAGCTCTCCTTGAGAAGGTGGAATCTAGGGCTATTCGTCTCATCAACTCTCCTGCTCTTACTAACTTTCTCCAATCCCTTTCTGCCCGTCAAATTGTTGCTTCACTCTCTTTTTACTATCACTATTAAAACGGACACCATACTTCCGCACCCTCTCGTCGCATAACTCCTTCTACAAAGTCTCATCCTTTTTCTGTCCAACTCTCAGATCCCAGACTTAACCGCTATGCTCAATCTTACATATACTTTACTGGTAAAGTCTAGAACACACTCCCTTTATTTGTTTTCCTAATATCCTTTGACTTGCATACCTTCAAAATCAGTATCTGGACAAGTTTTTCTCCATCGACCAAGATAAGTTTATTCCGATGGAAATGGTAGGCCTCTGGCCTTTGCCCACCGGAGGATATATATATATATATATATATATATATATATATATATATATATATATATATATATATATATATATATATATATATATATATATATATATATATATATATATATATAAATGTACCTTAAATTTAAAGAAATGAAAACAAGATAAAAAAAAAATTTAAATATTTCATTCTTATTTTCATTGATTATTGTTTTTCATTCACCTTTAATTCTTTATTCCTTCTTAACAAAATTGGTGAAAAAAAAGAAGTTTTCTCATACTGGTTATGTATGACTGATCTGCTTGTTTTTGAGCTCGAAGTAAACAAACCACATTATAGAAAAAATAATTAAAAAAATAAAATTATAATAATGATGACAATAATAAAGAAAATGATAAAAATAATAGTAATAAATAGTAGTAATTATAGTAAGTAAATAATATAACATATATGACGCTCGAAATTCACTGGTGACATACTGTCCTATCGTACCGATCTATGGTCTTCTGCTGTTAGGGACTACGGGGAGTCTTGTGTAGTATAGCTTGACATATCCAAGGCTTTTGACCGGGTATGGCATGCGTCGCTGCTCTCCGTTCCTTTGGGTTTTCTCCTTCCCTTTGCTTACTCTTGTCTAATTTTCTCTCAGATTATTCCATTTCGGCACTTGTAGATGGAGTGACCTCTTCCTCCATTTCTGTCAACTATGGTGTTTCTCAGGGTTCTGTTTTATCTCCAACTTTATTATTACTTTTCATTAAAGATCTTCTTATCTGCACTTATAACTCCGTACACTCTTATGCTGATGACTCAACTTTACATTCTTCAACTGAATTCAAACCTGTTCCCTCTTTTGCTTCTAGTTTCTTCTCGTCTTCAACTTTCCGTTTCTATTCTTGTCGATCTGGATAGGATTTCCCGGTGGGGTTATAGCAACCTTGTGAAATTCAACTCTTAAAAAACTCAACTTCTTCTCATTTACCGCTCAAACACACTTCCAAATTTTCCTATCCTCTTCGATAACTCTCTCGTCTCACCTGAAATTCAACTCTTTAAAAACTCAGATTCTTGAAATCTCTCCCCCTTAAGACACCTCCTATCTTTTCTATTTTTTTCTATGTTTTCTCCAGTTTCTCTTGTTGACAATATAAACGTCCTTGGCTTTCACGTAAACAAAAAATGTCTTTTAAACCTCACATAACAAAGGTTGCTTGAGCGACTTTAAAGAAGCTAGAAGTTCTGTTTCATCTGCGATTATTTTTTCCTTCTTTACAGTTACACCAATTATACAAGGGTTTCATTTACCCTTGTGTGGAGTACTGCTTTCAGATCTGGTCTGACTGAGGTTTCACCCGTCTTTTGGATAGGGTTGAATCATAACCAAAAGGCTTTTAAACTGCTTCGCTCTTTCTAAATCATTTGACCCTTTATCTTTACGATGGGACGATGATACCTTGTCTCTTTTCTAAAGGTACTATAACGGCAAATTCTCAAAGGAAGTGTCCACTCGTATAACTCCACTTTTACATCGTTCTTATAGCACAAGGGGTGCATTGTCTGCACAAAAATGTTTTGTGTACATAGGCAACTTCAGGCTTGTCTACTGGGTTGATACCTTCTTTCCAACCACCTCTGTTTTGTGGAATTCTCTCAGATCTTCTGTGTTTCATGTCGAATTTAATCTCACTTACCTTAAAGCAAACTTCTGTGCTCAAATACGAAATTTGCGTTAAATGGGACTTGAAGGATTTTATTATTCTTTTATTGCTCTAACTCCCCCACCTTGATAAGGCTCTGCCGTGAGCGAAGGTGATGTGTAAAAAAAAATAATATATATATATAATATATATATATATATATATATATATATATATATATATATATATATATATATATATATATATATATATATATATATATATATATATATATAAAGGTAGTTTTGGGCAAAGGTGCTGAATGATGAGAATCGAGATAGAGAGAAAAAGGGGGAGGGAAAGGCCAAGGTGAAGGTGGCTGAATAGTGTGAGGGAGATTTTGGTGGGGAGAGGTTTGAATGTGAACGAGGGTAGGATGGAGAGTTGCGGAATAGAGAGAAAAATTGAGAGCAATGGTGATGGGTGGAAGGAGATAGAGTGTTGAGGTGCATGTGTGAGGGAATTGTTGCGGGCACTACCTCACGAGAGTGGGAAAGATGATAATATATATATATATATATATATATATATATATATATATATATATATATATATATATATATATATATATATATATATATATATATATATATATATGAAGGTAATATGGAAACTTTTGTACGTTTTTAATATGCATAAAAGGATATAAATATTTGACTTTCTAAAACTTTTATTCTATTAAATAATTTTCATTTTTATTAATAACAATTACCGATCTCTCAGGAAATTTAAATATTCCATCAGCATAATAATTGGCTGGCTTTGAAGGAAAAAGATAATCTTGTGCATTTTGATTTCATCTAAATCATTAAACATTTTTAATAATATATATATATATATATATATATATATATATATATATATATATATATATATATATATATATATATATATATATATATATATATATATATATATATATATATATATATATATATATATAGTGGTGTTCCTCAGGGTTCTGTCTTATCTCCTACTCTATTCTTACTTTTCATTAATGATCTTCTCAGCTGTTCATCTAACCCTATCCATTCATATGCCGATGACTAAACCCTCCATTCTTCTACTCATTTCAAATCTGCTCCTTCCTTTGCATCTAGAGTTGCCTTTCGTCTTCATCTTTCCGATTCCATTCTTGCAGATCTGGATAGAATTTCCCAGTGGGGTCGTCTCAACCTTGTGAAATTCAACTCTTTAAAAACTCAACTTCTAGAAATCTCTCTCTCAAAGACACCTCCTAACTTTGCCATTTCTTTCGATGGTTCCCCCACTTCTCCTGTAGACAATATAAACATCCTTGGTCATCACATAAACAAAAAAATGTCTTGAAAAACCTCATATCACAATGGTTGCTAAGGCAGCCTCAAAGAAGCTGGGAGTTCTGTTTAGACTGCGAGAATTTTTTCCTTCTTCGCAGTTACTCCAATTATACAAGGGTCTCATCCGCCCTTGTATGGAGTACTGCTCTCATATCTGGGGTGGCTCAGGTTTCACCCGTCTTTTGGATAAGGTTGAGTCAAAGGCTAAAAGACTTATAAACTGTTCCGCTCTTTCTAATTCACTTGACTCTTTATCTTTGCGACGCGACGTTGGTGCCTTGTCTCTATTCTATAGGTACTACAGCGGCAAATGCTCGAGGGAACTATCCACCCGTATACCTCCACCTTTACGTCGTCCTAGTAGCACAAGGGGTGCATTGTCTGCACATCAATTTTGCGTGGACATAGGCAACTCCAGGCTTGTCCGCTGTGGTGCCTCTTTCTTTCCTGCCACATCTGTTCTGTGGAATTCTCTCCCATCTTCTGTATTTCCTGCCGAATTTAATCTCAATTTCTTTAAGGCCAGCGTCTGCGCGCACCTAAGAAATTTGCGTTAGATGGGTCCTACAGGGGTCGTTTTTATCTTTAATTATTATTTGTTATTATTATTTTTATTGTTTTTATTCTTCTACTTTACTTTTATTTTTCTGACACCCCCTCCTTGAATAGGGCTATGCCCGTGAGTGGTGGTGATGTGTAAAAAAAAAAAATATATATATATATATATATATATATATATATATATATATATATATATATATATATATATATATATATATATATATATATATATATATATATATATATATTTTTTTTTTTTTTTTTTTTTTTTTTTTTTTTTTTTTTTGTCTTAAACTCCCTGCAAGGAGAGGAGTTTAGAAACCACAGAAACAGGTGGTAACCGGTTGGCGCAAAGTCAGGGGAAAATGGTGGATATACTAAAAAATTCCTGCCGAGGTAATGTAGCTTCGTTCTGGTAGCTCAAAGAGACATGTGATCTGGCATTCTCTTGTTTGAACATTACCCATTTCTAACTGACAATTTCCTGCCCCAATTTCTCTGATTTTTTTTGGTTGAAATTTGCCAGCTCACGAAAGTATAGATCAGAATTAATGATCTGATTTTAAGGGAGAAGCTTATAATAAATAATGCCTTTATGATCCCCCAAACACAAAGCATAGCTTCTTTCACATGGATATTTTTTTTTTTTTTTTTACTGTTTGGGGATCTTTGACGCACTACGTTTTCGTAAGCAATCCATTTATATATATATATATATATATATATATATATATATATATATATATATATATATATATATATATATATATATATATATATATATATATATATATATATATATATATATATATATATATATATATATATATATATATATATATATATATATAAATATATATATATATATATATTATATATATAATATTATAAAGAAATGTAAGCTATAGCCTAGATAGCCAAAAAATGATTAAGATTGAACTATAAATCCCTTAAATTAATTGTTAGAAATTGCTTTAGGACATTTAAAATATGCTTCAAGGTCTTTCAAACTCTGTAAAATAGTTCATGAACTTACTATTACTAATCAAGTTACGAAGTGTATGGATTTGAAAGCGGCTTTTTTGTATACGTTTTAAGAAACTTTTCAGCAAAAGTAACCAAAGAAAAGTAATAATATTTCTTTACATTTTTATTTTAATTTCTTTTTTCCTAATATATATATATATATATATATATATATATATATATATATATATATATATATATATATATATATATATATATATATATATATATATATATATATATATATATATATATATATATATATATATATATATATATATATATATATATATATATATATATATATATATATATATATATATATATATATATATATATATATATATATATATATATATATATATATATATATATATATATTTGTGACGTCATTTATGATTGGTTCTCTTCACTTTTAATCAAATTTAAACGGATTCGCTTGACTGGTTTTAAACAAGCAAACTTGAATGCAAAGGTAATTATGGCATATTAAAGCGAAATCAGCACTTCAATTCAAGTTATATATATATATATATATATATATATATATATATATATATATATATATATATATATATATATATATATATATATATATATATATATATATATATATATATATATATATATATATATATATATATATATATATATATATATATATATATATATATATATATATATATATATATATATATATATATATATATATATATATATATATATATATATATATATATATATATATATATATATATATATATATATATATATATATATATATATATATATATATATATAGGGTGGTTAAATTGTATGGGCCGATGTTGAATGTGAACCACACCTAAACGTCAAGTTTTTTACTGCATTTCATTTGACTTTTTTCAATTTCAGACTTACTCAATTTGAACCATGGAAAGATACACAATGGAGCAACGTGTTAAAGTTATTCAGGCTTATTATGAAAATGGGCGTTCAAATCAAAATGCATATCGTGCACTTCGTGATTTTTTTGGTCAATTTAATCGTCCAAATGTGCGTACAATCGGAAAAATCGTGAAAAAATTTGAGCAAACCGGGTCTGTAGGAGATTTGAAAAGACCAGTGCATGCTCGTACAGCTCGTACTGCAGAAAATATTGCTGCTGTTCGCGATAGTGTGGCTGAGGAGCCATCCACTTCAACTCGTCGTCGTGCCCAACAATTGCACCTCTCACGCTCGTCGTTGATGAACATTATGCATAAAGACTTGCATTTAAACGCTTACAAGGTGCAATTGACTCAAGAACTAAAGCCTCTTGACCATACAAAACGTCGTCAATGGTCAGAATGGTGGCAAGAAATGGCAACAGTGGATGATCAATTTTCGAGGAAAATCATCTTCAGTGATGAGGCACATTTTCACCTCAGTGGATTCGTCAATAAACAGAATTGCCGCATTTGGGCGAATGCTAATCCAAGAGTGATTGTCGAAAAACCAATGCACCCACAAAGAGTGACTGTTTGGTGTGGTTTATGGGCTGGCGGCATCATCGGGCCGTATTTTTTCCAAAATGAGGCCGGTCAGGCAGTTACTGTGAATGGTGTTCGCTATCGTGAGATGATAACGAACTTTTTATGGCACGAATTGGAAGGTATGGATGTGGACGATATGTGGTTTCAACAGGACGGTGCCACTTGCCACACAGCTAACGAAACAATGGCTATTTTGCGCGACAAATTCAATGGCCGTGTTATCTCACGTGGTGGCGATGTCAATTGGCCGCCAAGATCATGTGATTTGACACCGTTGGACTTCTTTCTTTGGGGTTATTTGAAAGAAAAGGTGTACGTCGATAAGCCAGCAACAATTCAAGAGCTAAAGGATGAGATAATTCGGCACATTAACGGCATAGAACCCCAATTATGCCTCAGCGTCATCGAAAATTTGGACCATCGGATGGAGGTGTGCCGCCGAGGTCGCGGCGGCCATTTGGCCGATATTTTGTTCCATACATAATTGAACCATACCATATTATCATAATAAAAAGAAATGACAATAAATTCCTAAGTAATTTGTGTTTTATTCAAAATCAACATCGGCCCTTAAAATTTAACCACCCT
>SEYY01019801.1:137500-140000 GCA_009176605.1 Armadillidium nasatum
ATCTAACAAAATTATCACTGCCCTCTGTTTAGAACATTTCCCACCCCAAGTTCTTAAATTTATGATGTAAATGTTCTAGAAAATTCTGATAGTAAATACTGATTTAACGAATGAATTGTTTGTTTCCTCTTTTATGTTGCATTCATTCTGCCACACCCAATATGTAACGAAGGAATAACGGAATTAAAATCATAATTTCCTTATATTTTGTTTGATTTATCCACCATTAATAAGCACAATTTGCAAGCAACACCGGCAGGTGAATAAAAGTCTTCCCTGATTATTAGTCGGGGCCGGGACAAGGGCTTTGGCTGGAGCAGGGGTCGGAGCCGGTTTTGGCCGAGGCCTAGGTCTGGACCGGGGCCTTGGTTGGTTCATATTAACAATTAAGGAAGATTTGGAGATATAGAAAGGAAAGGAAAGGAAGAGAGAGAGAGAGAGAGAGAGAGAGAGAGAGAGAGAGAGAGAGAGAGTGTAAAAGAATCATCGTAAAGGACTGAAATAAGGAGATAAATAAAGAAAGAGAGAGAGGAAATATTTAAACGCCTACAAACATAATCATAAATTATGATGCTAAAATTTGATTTTTTTCATATTTGAAACAATATTTACAGAATTTTAAATAATTTCTAATAGAATTTACATTTCTATCAATGATTTTTATTTGTAAATATATATATATATATATATATATATATATATATATATATATATATATATATATTATATATATATATATATATATATATATATATATATATATATATATATATATATATATATATATATATATATATATATATATATATATATATATATATATATTAAAATTTCATTCAATAAAAATTTGAAATAATTTTTCAAAATTAGTGAAAACATGGACAAAGGGAGAAATAAAACCTAATTTTTTAATGAATTTATCTTAAAAAAATAAAAAATAAAAATAAAAAATGAAAAAAAAACATCATAAAGCATGAAAAGAAAATATGATCTAATTTTTTTTTAGAGCCAAGAGAGAAGACGTGATTCTGGACCCCCTTTGGGTATATATATATATATATATATATATATATATATATATATATATATATATATATATATATATATATATATATATATATATATATATATATATATATATATATATATATATATATATATATATATATATATATATATATATTCAAAATTTTACAGTCTGCTATTTGGGGATTCGAACCCTGACCCTTAAACTGGTAAGACAGAGTGTTACCTCTGTACCTCGTGATTTCCTTTTTGTACTGTCATGGTACGAAGGTACCATGTCTTACCAGTTTAAGGGTCAGGGTTCAATTCCTCATAGAGTAAACTTTAAAAACTTTATATATATATATATATATATATATATATATATATATATATATATATATATATATATATATATATATATATATATATATATATATATATATATATATATATATATATATATATATATATATATATATATATGGGTGAGAATGTGGGTGTGCGCGTGCTTGCGTGCGCGTGGGTGTATGGATATACGAAAATAATCGTTTTTATTTAAAAAACCTGAAGTAAAATTTGAATCAGAATGAAAAGATATAAATAAGCTTTAATCTAATATATTAAATTTTAAAGTGCAAAAGTAATTAATAACTTTTTTTTTTTTTTTTTTTTTCAATCTTCTGAAATTTTACTTCAAAATAAATTTTAATAATGATGAATACAAGAATACAATTGAAGTATTAACTTCAATTCTCTCTTTTATTAGGGAACTTTTGTATCATATAACATTTAATTTGAGGAAATCTAATTCAAAATTTACAGAATGTTAATAATATAAAAAGAAACGAATTCAAATTAACAAAAAATTTATTTTTTCCTTCTTAATAAATTATAATTTAATATTAAAAGGGATACAGGAATGAAAATTTAATAAAATTTTCTTCTAATTACAACAGGATATATATATACATATATATATATATGTTCTTATTCCCTAAAGATCACTTTTTTAAAACACAGTTCTTAAAATTAACTTTATTTTTGTATTATATATTCTTCGATGTTATTTAATATTATATCAGACTTATCCTAGCTTTCGTGGCCTGTATCAGTCCACCTCTTTCAGGGTCTGTCTGAGAGTAATCTGCTGAAAGAGGTGGACTGATACAGGCCACGAAAGCTAGGATAAGTCTGATTTAATATTAAATAACATCGAAGAATATATAATACAAAAATAAAGTTAATTATAAGAACTGTGTTTTAAATAAGTGATCTTTAGGGAATAAGAACATTTAAATACATATATAAGTGCGAACTTAATTAGCGCTATAGAATATATATATATATATATATATATATATATATATATATATATATATATATATATATATATATATATATATATATATATATATATATATATATATATATATATATATATATATATATATATATATATATATATATATATATATATATATATATATATATA
>SEYY01019801.1:145000-147500 GCA_009176605.1 Armadillidium nasatum
TATATATATATATATATATATATATATATATATATATATATATATATATATATATATTATGCAACACCGCAAATTTTTTTCATTTCTAATATTTCTTTAACATATGTTACAATGCCCTCAAACCTTAGGGTCAAAGGATCGAATAACACTCTCAACATTCACTTTTCATTATTCACGACATATTTTTGAAAAGCACATCCATCATAAAGCTGTTTAATAAGTTTATCTAACTTTCACTTGAATCTTCTTGAAGTTATTGCAATAACCTACCTTGTACGCATATCTATAGATACACCTGACGGCTAAGGTTAATTATAAGGTTAATATATATATATATATATATATATATATATATATATATATATATATATATATATATATATATATATATATATATATATATATATATATATATACTGCAAAAAATTGTCCTAACGAATCGTTGGGAAAAAAAAAAAAAAAAAAAAAAAAATTCATTTATTTTCTTATTAGAAAATAAATCGGTGAAGAGATCAATAAATTATATAAGAAATTTGAGTTCGGTGTTACCTGCAGGGATGGTTTTCATTTTTTTAATTTTTTTTTTTTACTCTTTTACTTTATTTTTATTCTTCTAACTTCCCTCCTTGAATAGGGCTTTGCCTGTGAGTGATGGTGATGTATGATTTGTAAAAAATAGAATACCGTCTACCACGGCTAAAACGTGATATTACTCACGTGATTGAAAGCAACCGTTCGATCCTGATCGGGTATCGTAGGTATTTTGTACCTATAAAAGTTTCTCTTCTTGAACATGACAATGCCTGTTCAGAAGTGAACTTTCCAATAAAAAAAAATTCTTAATTAACAACGGAAAAATAAATTTTGTAAAGTGATTAATCAAAGAATTATTCTTTGTTACTTTTACTGTATAACAGAGTGGTACCGAACTCTGCTAGTATGCTGGCTGAGAACTACATGAAAGCCAGAAGATTTTGCGAGACCTGTTAATAAGTCAATGTTTATTTTATCTACTTAAATTAGGTGGAAGGGTTTGATCAACCTCAGGAATATAAGAGTAAACACCACATAAATTGTCCTAACGAATCGTTGGGATAAAGTAGCAAAAATGTCAAGAGTAAAATTTTCATTAGAAAAAAGACATGTTAAGCATAAGAAAGTCGCTTCACCTATTTATTTCTTAATTAATAAGGAAATAACTGAAAAAAATTTGTTGCGGCATTTTTGTCACTTGTCCCAACGATTCGTTAGGACAATTTTTTGCAGGGTAGGAAAATCAGTAAACTCTAATTTGTGGGTCGAGAATGAATCGGCATCGAAATAATTTCTTTTAATTAAAGCATTAATCTTTTTATTTAGTAATAAAAATAATCTTTTTAAATCATTCATTTTTTTTTTGTTTCGATTAGAAGAGATATTTCTATTTTTTAAACATCCCTATGTTTATCAATTTTATATTATAAATCTTTAAAAGCAGTTTAACGTATATGAATATGATGATTATGAAAAAATAACGGATTATTTTCATGACATTCAAGAACATCTTTCAATGAAAAATTTCTCCCCTTATACAATGCCCTCATTCATAAATCTGTTTATTATTATTAATAACGTAAGATTTAAATCCTGGACTTTTCATAAATATATGAACCTTTATTAATTATATATATATATATATATATATATATATATATATATATATATATATATATATATATATATATATATATATATATATATATATATATATATATATATATATATATATATATATACAATTCTACTAGGGGTTTGCTCAAAATATGACGATTAATGATCTTTTTTATCACACATTCCCATCTACATTATTGAAACAGTATTTAAAACAATTAAACTAATATTATATATCAAAAAACAATACTGATAATCTTCATTGTAGTATGCATCACCTTTTCCCATCATATTACTCATGCATGTTCTTTGTTCAATATACTTTTAACATAACAATAAATTCAACAGGTTTGAATACAAATCAGAAATTCACAAAGATTTCATTGAATTTTCAAACAAAAATGCTTCAGCATTTTTAACTATATATATATATATATATATATATATATATATATATATATATATATATATATATATATATATATATATATATATATATATATATATATATATATATATATATATATATATATATAAACTATTTCTTCTTTGTCCTTCTACATCAACCTTCCCATATTGATGGAAACAACTAGCTCATTCAGCCTATGCCGAAGAAGAGGGATCCTAATCAAATCTTTAACCATCTAACTATCATCCTTTTTCTTTAACTTCTGTTCTTTCGAATAGCAAGATTTGGAAGGATCTCAATTCCTTCTAATCTTATCTCTGATCACTAGGATAGCTTTCGTTAAAAACGTTCTACTGGTGATCTCCTTTCACATCTCTCTGACTTTTGGTCTTCCGCTCTTCGATATTTCGGTAAATCTTTTGCTGTCGAAATGGACATATA
>SEYY01019801.1:155000-157500 GCA_009176605.1 Armadillidium nasatum
ATATATATATATATATATATATATATATACCTTGATATCTTTAATACAAAGATAATATTTATTTAGCCATTTTGAATATCATGCAATTAATATCACTAATCAAATAACAAATAAATTTTTAAGGATAATATTATTAAAGAATAATAAGACATAAAATTAGAAAGCCAATTTCCAAAAATCAATATGAATTTTAACTGGAAAGAAACAAAGAAAGCTATTTGAGAAAACATCTTTCCTTTCTTGAAGAGATGATGTTGTTATGGACGTTTTAGCTTAATCAACTTTTAAGTTCTCTTTGACTAAACGAATTTTTTCTGGTAGATCTTTTGCTATATTGCTTTCCTCATTTTGGTATTACTTTTGCAAAGGATGTTGGTCTTCTGAAAGCGCTGATGACATACTTTCCTCCATTGATTAATTTGATTAGTTTTTTTTCCAAATAATCTCATAGTTTCTCTGTTTATTCTTTTTATTCTTTCACTTAAGCACTTAAAGATTGAAGCTGAACTATAAACTTTCGAAATTCTCTGATTATAATTATCACTTATTCCAAAGCTCGGTTTTTTTAACATACTTATTAAGTTTTAGTTAATTATTACTCTTTTTTATCTTTTTATGATTTTATTGTTTTAAAGTAATTTTTTGGCTCTTAGGTTGTATAGTTAGGGTGTTTATAGATTAAATTTATTTATGGTTGTTGTTTTTAGCCATTTATTTCGTGTATATATATATATATATATATATATATATATATATATATATATATATATATATATATATATATATATATATATATATATATATATATATATATATATATATATATATATATATATATATATATATATATATATATATATATATATATATATATATATATATATATATATATATATATATATATATATATATATATATATATATATATATATATATATATATATATATATGTTTATGTATATTATGGTAAATTAATGATTCTTAGAAATGAAAGATTGTCAAACTTTGATGTTTCATCTTGTCCCTTGAGCTATTCTTCAAAAAGTTTTATTCTCAATGCAATATCAAAAATGGCCTCTTCTATAAAAATGTCAAGCATCAAAATATAACCTTCATGCATATATATATATATATATATATATATATATATATATATATATATATATATATATATATATATATATATATATATATATATATATATATATATATATATATATATATATATATATATATATATATATATATATATTTGTCGTACTGGAAAAGTTCCATTTTAGAAAAGTTCAAATTTGCTGAGAGTACGTAGCATTTCTTTTGTTTAAAGGAACATCTTCTAATAGGCCTTGTAACTCATTTTGCCAAAATTCCAAATAAAGTTCTGTTAGGCGATTCTCAATAATGAAAGGACCAATTAAGCAATTGTTGGACAATTCCCACACATCACGTTAACTGAAAAACGATGCTGAAGATTTGTTTCAATTATTTCATGGATATTTTTGTGAGATCACAGATGAATGTTGAGTATTTTTTAGACTCCGTTAAGATTGAATATTTCTTCATCAATAAAAAGTATGTATCAAACCAAATGACGATTGAAGACGATCGACAAAATTGCATGCGTCTACAATAGTCTTCTGATTGTAGGTATTGTACCCTCTGTATAGGTGGTATAGATATTAGCACTGCTCGTGCAATGCTTGGGTCATCCTTGTTGGAGGAATTTCTAGACGTGTGGAATTCTTCTTGAGCTAGTCGTAGGATTGTGTTTCATTAATCCAAATGCCATCCACTTCATTTACATCTTGTCTAAGGGCACATTCAGAAGTGATGCTAGCACTGGGAAGTCTATCGATCTGAGACAATATGTTGAAAGATTTGATAAATACGTTTTTATCCGAAATTCTAAGATAAGGAAATAGCTAACTATTCTCTTCAATCATAACTATAGCATTACCGTTGCAAAAACCACAAACATATCATCTTTCATATTCTAGATTTAAATAGATGTGTGGTATTATTTGTCACTTTTATCACGGTTGTCAAACAAAATAATTCATAACTGGCAGGTGATTAGTTAAAAAATGATAATTTTTATATGTTTCTTACAGTTTGCAAGTCTACTTGACCGTTTGTTTAAACTTAAATCTTTAGAACGCTGTAATTTGAAAACAAATAAAAATCGGAATACAACTTTTGGGTTTTTTAGTCATATATATTTATGGATAGGATGCACTTTTGGAGTTTGGAGCCTTCCTCCCAACTCACCCTGAATACATATATACATCAGTATTTTCCTCTTTTAAAGGAAGAATGGTGGCTTGTCTACAACAGCTGTTATAGAACGATCGGAAAGGAAATCAGAGAGAAGGATAGATACTGAAAGAGGCAAATTTTGAAATCAAAGCTTTGTGCAAAGACTATAACGAAGCTTTCGATACGTCCGACGCCGCAGCGACAGATCACTGAAACATCGAAGAATGAAGGATCGATCGAGAGT
>SEYY01019802.1:10000-15000 GCA_009176605.1 Armadillidium nasatum
TTTAATACTCGTAGGAGGGACGAAGGGACTTTACTCCTTGTATGAGCGGGAGTAGTATACCCCGTGCTTTCGGCTGGAGCCAGATTTAGCTACTTTTCGAAAAATCTGGCAACCTAAGCCAAACGGGATTTTGATTTGCAATGCAAATCACTCCGCTCAAATTGACACCATTTTGGGGGGTTCAACCCATTGAAAGTGGCCTCAAGTCTGGGGAAGGGGCCCCAGCGGGGCCCCGTGAACCCCCCCAAAAATGGTATCAGGAAGTTGCCTGAGTTTGCAAAAATACTAGCGTGATAAAAATGGGAGTTATCCTCCAAATATTTGATAAAAATTAACATCTTGGATTTTTTATCGATATTTTCATATAGGCAATACTAATATATTTTCCTTTTTTTGAATTATGTGTAATTATTACACCACTTTCACATAAATATTATCACATTATATTGAAGTGAAAACTAAAAAAAAATAAAAATTTACTTCTCCGAAATTTATCGACTTTCTCATTGAGAAAATATACAATATTGGCTCCTTTATTGATAACGATTTAAATTTTCTTTAAAACTTACTTTTATGCAATAAATTTAATCTGAGATACTACTAAATTATCTTATTTTGCAGTAAAAAGAAATATAAATTTAAAAGTTGTATCAGGATTGGGTTCCCAAAATCCTAAAATATTGGGTGTGAACTCTATCCTCAACGGCATCTTAAAAAATAAAGTAAAAAAAAAAATCGGAAATTTTAAGTTACAGAGAGAGTCTCTCTCTCTCTCTCTCTCTCTCTCTCTCTCTCTCTCTCTCTCTCTCTCTCTCTTTCTCTCTTCTCTCTCTCTCTCTCTCTCTCTCTCTCTCTCTCTCTCTCTCTCTCTCTCTTAATTAACAGCCAATTCGCTTGTAAAAGAAGTTCATTTCTTCCCTTTTTGTTAGATAAATTGATAATAATAGTTAAGTTTTGCATAAACCCCTAAACCTTCTCAAAAGGGGACTAAAAGGTCTCCGTGGGTATTAAAGGGGTTGAGGTAGAAACCCTCAAAGGTTTGTATAATTTTTTTGCAATTCTTTTTGCTTTCTAATTTCTCAAATGTCATGGTGGTGCCCCAGTACGAGTTGAGCCCTTCCTGCCCCTTCCCCTCCCCCTGGCTACAGGCCAGTATCTGCCTCCTTCCTCTCTCTTTGATTCTTTGATTGGTCTAATAAGAAATACCGATTAAAGAATAACTTTAATATATCTTTTCAAAGAATTAAATTTGAACCAAAGAGTTTAAAATTCAAAAATTGTTATGAAGATTATCAACAATCTGTATCTAATAAGCCTTAAATCAGTTTCTATTTATATAAAAAGCTCTAGTTTTATGTAGAAAATATTCTCTAAGAAGCTCTAGTCTTTATTAATGAACAATTTGTTCAAAGAAATTGTTAATTTTTATATGTCAAAGATCATTTTATGTGGACAATTTGCTCAGAAAGCTCGAGTTTTATATGGACAATTTACTCAAAAAGAAGCTCCGGTTTTAAATTGAAATTTGCTGTAAGAACGTAGCAGGTCATTGCTCCCTAATCACCCAATGACGATTTTGAAATAGTAGAGATGTTGGTTTGTTTAAAAAAGTCTTATAAAGGTTTCGTTAACTTGATCTGAGGAGAAGGATACTAAAATTATTGATCTTTAAGAAAAGTTAAAGTTGTACAGCAAGATTGCAGAAATTAAAATTGGTTTCGTTATCAAAGCTTAGGTACTTAAGAGTACTAAGATTACTGTCACTAGGACTCCACAGGATGGGCTGAGCTCTTCCTGCCCCCCCTCCTCCTCCCCCTGGCTACGGCCATGGAGCGAGAGATATATAAAAATGTTTCTCGAAAATAGATAGGGCAGGTAGTTTTATATTTATTTGCGACAAGGATAACCATGGTGTGGAATAAAGGTGTTTTCAACTCCTGCACCAATATGTAGGAAAACGTAAAGTTACTTACACAGAATTTATAATAAATTTTCCTTTCCATTTTTATATTAAAATGTATGTTTTCTTTTATAAAATTTCCGGAAAAGGTTCAAAATTTATTAAATCTACAAATTTTAGAGTCATAAATTTAATTTTAATCTAAAATTTTTAAAAAAAATTAAATTTTATATTTTTTCTTCTTCTTCTCTTGGTTTAAGGTGAAAAATTTCATCGGACGCTCTTTTCAAAATTAAAGAATAGAATGAATGTTTTTCTGAACTTTTTTATTATTATTGTTTCTCTTAATTTAAATATTCAAGGACTCACGATATATATATATATATATATATATATATATATATTATATATTATATATATATATATATATAATATATATATATATATATATATATATATATATATATATATATATATATATATATATATATATATATATATATATATATATATATATATATATATATATATATATAATATATATATATATATATATATATATATATATATATAATATAGAGAGAGAGAGAGAGAGAGAGAGAGAGAGAGAGAGAGAGAGAGAGAGAGAGAGAGGATCACATTTTTTTTGAAGTTCGTAAAAAAATTCATTAAATACCTATTCCACAAGACCTTTGCTATTACAACCTTGTAGTCCTTAAGTCCTCGCACAAGCAGTGTTCTATCTGCTTTAAATTTCCCACATTCAATTTACACTTAAGCTTCCCCCTACACCCCAACACCTCCGTTCGAGACTCCCTTCTCCCGTGAATCCAAAATAATCTCTCTCGATAGCTTGACGTCATTCTACAGCTGGAAAGAAACTCTCTCTCTCTCTCTCTCTCTCTCTCTCTCTCTCTCTCTCTCTCTCTCTCTCTCTCTCTCTCTCTCTCTCTCTCTCTCTCTCTCACATACACGCACACACACCTCTTTGGTTTAAACCGGTTCTTCATTGACATTTTATATTGCGAAATATACTTGAATTTTATCTTTGAAATAGCTGCATTTTTGAAGCGTTGTTCTTATAATATGACACATTAAATGTTAATATAAGCTTTAAATAAATACACAAACTTTTTTCACAAAAAATTTCACTTTTTTTTTTCGTCATAAGAAAATGTGAAGCTCAGTTTCTCTACTTTTCTGTGGCCTTTATTTACTTAAACTTTTCGTACTTGTAAATTTCTTTTTTTATATTTATTTTTTAACATTATTTTTTTTTTTATTTTGACAGAATATTTACTTTTTCTATTTTAGGAAATTTTTTTTCTTTTTTCCTCCGTTGTAGTTATTTACCTTATTAACAAGCTTTGACTTAAAATAAACATATTTAAATTATTTTAATATATATAAATATATAATATATATATATATATATATATATAATATATATATATATATATATATATATATATATATATATATAATATATATAATATATTATATATATATATATATATATATATATTATATATATTATATATATATATATATATATATAATTTTTTTTTTTTTTTTTATTTAATTATTATATTTTATTATTATATTATTATTATTATTATTATTATTATTATTATATATTATTATTATTATTATTATTATTTTATATTATTATTATTATTATTATGATGTTTAATAAAAGACATACTAAATATTTTGGTTGAAGTAGCCTAATTTTAATAGATGTTTGTTATTGTTTATTTTTATTTTGCATAAACTATTTGGATCTTAATTATAGCCACTTTAGCCGGTTTTACTGATGCTGAAAATGTCAGGAAACATTTTTGAAATTATAAAAATAAAAGTTAATAAAAACTTTGGGATCCCCCCCCCCTTCCCCAACCCGAAAAAGGATAAAATAACCTTATTAATTATACCTTCCCCAGCCGATTTTCATGCAATAGGAAAAAAATATTTAATTTTAATTTTAATTTTAAGATACTTGTAAATTAAAATGGGTTTTATTCAAACTTGTCGGATCTTCTACTTCGTTTTCTAATTAATTAAGAAGACTATTCCAATTTTTATCCAAATTATGTGAGCTAAATTAAGATGTGATAAGAAATGAAACAAAATTAAACTTTTAAAATTTTAAATATATAAATAAATATTAATGGTGAATGCCCATTTAGTGGAAAAATATTTTTAATCATTTTTATAATGAGGGGTGTGGACCCAACCGGAATTATAATTTCCTTTTTAGACTCTGGGTGTGTTACACGAAATCAAGCGTGACATCACGCTAAAGCCAACGGCAGAGAAAATATTTAACACCCTTTGACATTTGCCGGACACTTCGCTGTAGCAATTAACAGCTAATCTACATAAACAAACGTAAATATATTTTAAAATTTAATTTAATCAGTTTAATTTTTAAGCAATAACTTTATTTAATTAATATCATAAAGAACATTTGTTGGAATATAAGATAACGTACGATTCAAACGAAGATAACGTACGAGTCAAACGAAGATAACGTACGAATCAAACGACGATTTGAAATAGACTTTGGCGTCAGCCATTATTGGAACCAACGAAATTCCTAATAATTGAAAATAGTTAAGTGGCAAACAAGTCTATTTGAGTAAGAATATTTACAAAAGGTATTTATTATGAAAAAAAGGCGTTAGCTTAACTCATCCGTGTTTGTTCAGATCACGTGACCATTCAATTTTGAGGCAGCGATATATTTGAAGATAGAAATTCTATCTTCAGAAAATAACTGCAGCGAAACTCGTCGTGGACTCGATTCACGAAACACTTCGCTACAGCAATCTTCAAGATCTTTAAAGAATATTGACCGTGGTACATCCCCTCTGTATCGACGCTTTTGAAGTTCATTATTTTAATAAAAAAGTTCACATCTGACGGGCATTGCCCTATTCGAGGAGAGGAACTTTTCTAGGTAGAATATACCTAGAATCCCCAAGTGGGATCGAACCGACGCCTTCAAGCACGTGAGTTAATCACTCTACCGTTGGTGCCACGGTAGACTTTTGATGTAATTATAAAAATAACACTTTTAAATAACGAATTATTTTCT
>SEYY01019802.1:27500-32500 GCA_009176605.1 Armadillidium nasatum
ATTATTATTATTATTATTATTATTATTATTATTATTATTATTATTATTTATTTTTATTACCACCAGAAAGATAAGAATTTAAGTTTAAATTTTTTTAAATAATATTTTATTATTATTATTATTAATCTGAATTATTTCCATAAAAAAAAAATATATTTTCAATGTTTTGGTACTTCTTACTTCTTAATTGAACCAGTTTAGTTCGTTGTACTCTTCTGACAAGTTTATGGTAGTTTAAGTACCAGAAATTTACTCTAGACTAAGAATAATAACTCAGGAAAAGATAAGTCCCTTATTATTATTATTATTATTATTATTATTATTATTATTATTATTATTATTATTAACAATATTTTGTCGTACATTTGAAATCTGTCAAAACAGATTAAAATCGATAAATTCCAACTTTCCCAAATATTGTTGAAAATATGTTGATATAAAGCTTGAAAATTGTTGCAATTTAATGTTTTTTATCATTAATAACTTTTACCATTTATTTCATGGGTTGTAAATTATAGTGATGTTAATTTCATTTTAATATGATTTTAAAAACATTTTGTTAACGTAAAAATTTATTCCTAATATTATGAGAGTAATTTTGAAAGTTTAAAATCAATACGGAATTATTTTTTTATTTTTTTTTTTTTTGATGTTGATAGTGAAAAGTATTTTATTTTTTTTTTTTTTGATGTTGATAGTGAAAAGTATTTTATCTACTTTTAAACAGTTTTTACAGCTCTTTATATACAACCCCGCTTTATTGGACAAGCCTCTTAATTGGTCCAAATTCAAAAATTTTAACAATTTTGATTCTCACTTTAAGGGATAGTTATTTTTTTCCGTTCTTTTATGTGAAGTAGGAACCAATTAAGCTTGAAACTTTTTTTTTTCCCCAAAGCTTGAAGCTCTTTACCAACCCATTTTTAAACGAAAACTATCAAACTCCCTTTAACGAGATATTTTGCCTATTCACTGGATAAATTTGGATGAATCAGGCTCCATGGATAAATCTGGATGAATCTAAAGCTCTTCACTGGATAAATTTGCATGAATCTAAAACTGTGTACTAGATAAATCTAGATGAATCTGAAGCTTATCGCAGGATAAATCTAGATAAATGTAAACTCACTTATTTTCTTTCATATAGAGTTTAAGATGGTGGTGGTGGGGAGGTAAAGTGGAGATAGTTTTACTTCATATGACCAACCAAATATATATATATATATATATATATATATATATATATATATATATATATATATATATATATATATATATATATATATATATATATATATATATATATATATATATATATATATATATATATATATTAATTAATTTTCCTTCCGTTCATATATTATTTATTATTATTATTATTATTATTATTATTATTATTATTATTATTATTATTATTATTATTATTATTATTATTATTAATTATTATTATGCAGAACCTCGGTAGAATTGTCACTTTCGACGCCGTTGCACGACCACTCCGTCTGTCAGGTTCCATTGGAGCTCGCCTCCTCCATTCTTACTACGGTAAGTTCTCACCTCTCACCCTCAGTCACTGATATATATATATATATATATATATATATATATATATATATATATATATATATATATATATATATATATATATATATATATATATATATATATATATATATATATATATAGTATATATATATATATATATATATATATATATATATATATATATATATATATATATATATATATATATATATATATATATATATATATATATATATATAATATATATATATATATATAAATATATAATATATTATAATATAAAATAAAAAAAAAAAAAAAATTTAAAAAAAAGCATAAAAAAAATTATTTTATTTTTTATATTTTATTTTTTTTTATTTTTTATTTTTTTATGGCAAGAAAATTGAGTTGAAGCTGTTCATTAAATACCTATTCAACTAGACAAAACATTATTATTATTATTATTATTATTATTATTATTATTATTATTATTATTATTATTATTTTTCTTTATTATTTTTTTTATTTAAATTTTTGTGATTTATTATTATAAAAATATTATTATTATTATTATTATTATTATTATTATTATTATTATTATTATTATTATTATTATTATTATTATTATTATTATTATTTGTTTTTTGTCTATTTATTTTGAATATTTGAGATGTCATTAAGCCCTTTAAGCAAACTTGTCCTGATATAATTGGTGCAGGAAACGAGTAATTGAAAACCTAAATATAAATGCAAACTGGTTTTTGCTTGAAGGAAAATAACGATTTTGGTCAAAGGTATTTGATTCATCCCAAAGTTTTCGCCAATCTATTTTTAAAATGTGCAAACTTAAATCCTTTTTCTTTTTATTTATTTATTTATTTATTTAAAAAAAAAATAAATAAAAAAATAGTAGAAAACTCGTCTTGGGGACCCCCCTTCCCCTTTAAGATTTTCAATCCCCTGGTGTTTATATATATATATATATATATATATATATATATATATATATATATATATATATATATATATATATATATATATATATATATATATATATATATATATATATATATATATATATATATATATATATATATATATAGAACTTTGATGATTGAAAGTAGAACAAGGCGAACTCTACAAACTTTTTTCATAATGGAGTTTATTACACCCAAATTAATAATTTAATTGAAGTCCAAATAGCTACAAACCTCATCCCATAAACTGAAAACTTTATTCATTTTAACTCAGATTTTGACGTTGATATCGATAAAAAAGTGAATTTTAATATTAATATCTTAAATCAACCGATTGTTTTAGTCTTAATAGGTTAAATATATTAACCCAAGCGGAATTTTAAATCTATTTATGTATATTAATTAGTTAAAGAGGAGATTTTATTTGTTTATTTAGGCAGTTTCTATCGGAGATATTCAACACAATAATGTTAATTAGACTCTATGCTCGGGTGCTTCCTTGTTTGTGTTGTTCACCCTTCTTAATTAAACCATTGAAATCGTAATATACTTTCATATATATATATATATATATATATAATATATATATATATATATATATATATATATATATATATATATATATATATATATATATATATATATATATATATATATATATATATCGGTATATATATATATATATATATATATATATATATATATATATATCGGTATATATCGGTAATCTATGTTTGATAGCCTAATACTTATTATATTCTTATATATCAAAAAATGAAAAAAAAAAAAAAATTGGGCAACCTCTGAGAACGAGCTGAGTATCAATTGCATTACCACTCGCTTGCGAGGCGAGAGAGAAATCAAATTCTTTAAGCTCTTCATATAGTTTTATCGCAGAGTTTGTAATTTTTGTTTTTCCTTCGTTTCTTTTATTGGGTGTAAAAGTTCTTTAAATAGCATTGATCCATCATGGAGAGACACAAAAATTCGATTTAGGGAGTGGCAGAAGTTGTTGTTTTCGGAGTTCCTTTTCCCTTCGTTTCCTTTGATCACTTTTTGGTCTTTCCATGGATCATTTTGGATTAAAAACTCAAGAGTCGATATCCAAATTTAAATTTTAAGGTGGATAGCTGCTGCTTTCAATAATAAAAAAAAAAGGTCAATGAAATTTTGAATTAAAATTCTCGGATTGAAAACCAAATTTGAAGGGATAATGAATTTAAAGCCAAAACTAAACTTTAAGGAGTAATGATCGAAGTTTTACGATCAAAACTGATCACATTTGAGGCTTAATAAAGACTCTTTGGCATTTTGATGGAACTTCCAGACTCTCTCTCTCTCTCTCTCTCTCTCTCTCTCTCTCTCTCTCTCTCTCTCTCTCTCTTCTCTTTTTCTCTTTTTCTCTTTTTTTCTTTTCTTTTTCTCTTTTCTCTTTTTCTCTTTTCCTCTTTTCTCTCTCTCTCTCTCTCTCTCCTTTTTCTTTCTCTTTCTCCTCTCTCTATTTCTTTCTTTCTCTTCTCTTTCTCCTCTCTATTTCTCTTTTTCTCTCTCTTTCTCTCTTCTCTCTTCTCTTTCTCCTCTCTCTCTTTCTCTTTTCTCTCTCATGAGAAATTTTAACTTTCAAAAGAATTTGAATTTGATTTATGACTTTATTTATGGTCCGTTAAATTAATATTTCAAAAAATATTCTTTTATTTTAAAATGTTAATTTTCAAAACGTATTTATTGCGATTTTTTTGGACGTTTATGTATTTATGTAAGAACAACTGAAAATAAACAATATATATATATATATATATATATATATATATATATATATATATATATATATATATATATATATATATATATATATATATATATATATATATATATATAATATATATATATATATATATATATATATAATAATGGATTTCCATTGGGTACTCTTCATGATCCATAATAATGGAATTTTTTGAGCCACTATTACTCTTTTTTTTTTTCTTTCTTTCTAATGAAGACGAAATTCAGAGCGCCCTCCGTCTTGAAAAACATTATAACATAGAGACTTATTTAAAATAGGCTTCAGAACTTTGGAGATTGGGAGATAGCTCTTTGTAGCAATGCATTTTCGTAATCAGATGTTTTTATACTATAAATAAAGATGAGATCCACACAATGTAGAAAATCTAAGTCCACAAAAATGGTTCTGAGACCTTCATGGTTTAATTGATTCTTAGTTGTGCCCAAAGAGGCTGGAAAAACTTTCTTTTTCAATTTTTTTTAGATATTCTGTCCCTTCAAAGATAAAAATGGTTCTTCTTCTTCCTTTTCTTCTTTTTTTAACAGACTAGCCTTGAGTGGAGTCTTTGCTAGTCAGTGATCTGTAGTTCTTCTTCTTTAAAAAAATTAACGAGTTGCTCAATAATTCTCAACATGGCATTAGAAAAAATAGATCATGCTTAATTAACAAATTTACTAGAATTTTTTAATGAAGTTATTAACGATGTAGATAAC